>NW_012194114.1:1794428-1880026 GCF_000504015.1 Erythranthe guttata
ATCAACGCAGATTACCAACACATAATCACACACACACACACACACACACACTCTTCCAAAGTCTCAGGATTGCGTAATACCACAGCCTGCTTTAGGCCTCCACTTACTTTTTTTTTTTTTCTAAATTAATTAATCAAACAATCAAGAAAGAACAATTAGTCACAATCAAGATTCTTCAGAATACAATTTTCATCGCAAGGAAAATGGGATTCCTTTTCTCAATCAGTCTCATCGATCCATCACCTTCATAAAATTTCTTACATTCACTTGTTGTATTGTACCCTATTTCTTTTTTTTTTCTTCTCCCTTTTTCCTGTTCCCCCTCCTTCGAGCAATGTTATTACACACCCTCTATTAAAGAGGAATCTGTAAATAAAGATTCTTTAAAAGATTCGATTTTTCTCCTGTTGTTTGGCAACAAAGGGTTGGAGGGGGGAATATAAAAAATGGGGAATGCAAGCGGAAGGGAAGAGGGTGGCAGCGACAGCCAATCCGGCGCTGATGATTCCGACACCGCGCAGGTTAGCATGGCCGATCAGGAAGGTGCGCACGTTAGCTACACCGAGTTTATGGGGCAATCCCCCCCTCCAAGCCCTAGGGCTTCTCAATCTCCCTTGATGTTCAGGCCTCAGGTCAGTTTTGTCGATTTATTTTTTAATTCTTTTTTGTTTTATCATGGGATTCTTTCTTGTGAATTTTATTACTCAAAGATTTATTTTTTATCTGATTTGGTGTGTAAAGATTGGATCTTTCGTTTAAATTGACTGAAATTTACAGATAGATATGAATTGTAGTATATGACTGTATGCATGTGTGACTGTAGCAATAGCATACACCAATAATTGAATTAGATCTGACGAATTTGATGGTTGTGTTCATGAGGGTAATAAATGATTTTGCTGCAATGATGTTGTATGCTAATTATAGCAAAGCCCTTTTGCTTCAGATTTCTTGTTTTGTCGAATTCAATTTTTAGAGCAACATAGTTGGTGTTTTCGAGGATTTGGGTGTCGTTGGATATCTTACATATGTTTGATTATTTAGAGAACAAAAACACATGGCTGCGAATTGGCCGATTTCTTGACTCTATGCTTGTTGAATCTTATCCAAAGTTGAATAGAATTGGTGATTCAAGGTTTTGAACGATTTATTCGGTTGACCGAGCGGAATTTGCATCGTTTGTTTTCTGTCAGATGCCAGCTGTCCCTTTACAAAGACCAGATGAATTGAACATCCCTAGCCCTTCATGGATGCAAACTAGCTCGGCTAATGAAGAAACATACAATGACGAGCAAGGTATTCCAACTATGATCACATGGAGTTATGGTGGCAAGGAAGTTTCCGTGGAGGGTTCGTGGGATGATTGGAAATCAAGGTTACCTTTTTTTTTTTTTTGTTTAATTAATTTCAATTTCAAGATAATTTATTTTGTCACACATATAAAAGATTACGAACCGCGTTTTAAATTGCACAGGACGCCGTTGCAAAGAGCAGGGAAAGACTTCACCTTGATGAACGTTCTTCCTTCGGGAGTTTATCAGTACAGGTTTCTCGTGGATGGAGAATGGAGGTACTCGCCCGATCAGCCTTGGGAGCAAGACGATTCCGGAAATGCTTACAACATTCTTGATTTGCAGGTACCCTTTTTTTCGTTTTCTTTCTTCTCCTCCTCTAGAACTTTGTTATTTCCATTCTTGTAAAAGGCTGTCATTTCTTGGATTAGGATTATGTTCCGGAAGATACCGACAGCATATCTGGTTTCGAGCCACCACAGTCGCCAGATTCGAGCTACAACAATTATCAGCTAGGTCAAGAGGACTTTGCAAAGGAGCCGCCTTTGGTTCCACAGCATCTTAACGTGACTTTGCTCAACGCCCCGTCACCTCAGATGGAGTTTCAGCCACCTTACTCGAGGCCTCAGCATGTGGTGCTTAATCATCTCTACATGCATAGAGATAGGAACCGTCCTGCCTTTGTGGCGCTCGGTTCAACCAATCGGTTCCTCTCGAAATACGTGACCGTGGTGCTTTACAAGTCCATACAGAGGTAAACAAAAAATAGAAAAAAAAAAGAAGAAAACTGCACATGGGAGTTAGTTTTTGAGTTGTTGATGTAATTGATAGGAACAAAAGTTTTTTACATGTCGGGTTGAATTTGCTTACGATGTTGGATTTTTAATCTGGAAATAGCCGGTCATAGAAATAATAATCTGTTTTTTGATGTACAATTTTGCTTCTTGCTGTGTTCATTCTTCTATTTCTTGATAATAATATTATGTTGTCAACCTTAAAAAACGAAAACCCTGTTTTCGACTAGTTGTGTTTGGTTTGATTTGATTCTTGTCTTATCATCGTCGAAGCGAAAAATGTATTTCAGTTGCACAGTAAAGCAAGAATCTGGAACTGCGAGTCGCTTTAGCATTACCGTGTTATCAAAGGATTTACAACAATCCAAAGGCCAAAGCTTTTGGTTTTAACTCGAAAAGTGTAATCGGGCTATTACATTTTCTAGTACACGAATGTTACAAAACACGAAACCTCAGTTTTCAACTGAAAACAGGACAACCTTGTACAACAATCCCAGGCGCAGTAGGGCAAGAAGCCAAAGGGCAGTGATCAGGCTGCGAACCCCACCATTTTACGTTTACGCCCTCGTTCTGCAGAGCAAAGAACAACAGGACCCCCATAAAAGCCGTTCCAGCATCCAACGCGGCCGACAGAACATAATTGTACCTCTGCCACCACGTTTTACGATATTTAAACACAAAGTAGTTGAACACGGTTCCTGTAATAATCCAGCTGGCGATGTTCGTGGGGGTCGCCGGAGGCATTCCGGCGAATCCGTAAGAGATGACAGGAATATTGATCAACGGAATCCACTTCTTCTCCGGGTAGATTTTGCTCAGTACCCAAACAGGAACCGGCAAGAAAGCTCCGATTAGGAACAGCCATACAAGGTTCCGGTACATCCCACCGGGCCCGAACAGCCTTTCGGGCCCAATCAAACCCCATATCACAGAAGCATCGAATGTAACTCGGAATTTAGGGCAAGTCCATGGACTCTCAGGATGTAATGCCTCCACATCGCATATGTTCTCAATACTTCCGAGCATCCACCATGCTACTGCGAGGTTGACTGTACCAGACACAAACGTCCCTACGAGCTGGAAAATTGGATTTTTTTTTTAAAATCTTTTTATTATATGATGATTATTGAAAATTCATTCATAGTGATGGTAATAGCTAAAGATATTGACCTGAGCTGTGAACATGCATTTCGGTGGGATTTTCATGTAGTGTCCGAGTTTGAGATCCGCTAGGAAAGAAAGTGCGTGGATTGTGCTTATTCGCCCGTAAATCTTGAAAAGAAGATTCGCAATTGGTTTTCCTGGAAGTATATACCCTATAATGAACTGCGCAATTATGTCGTATCCAGGTTGCTGCAAAAGAAAAAAAGAAAAATTATAAATTTCTCAATATACCACACAAAATGATCAAGAACCTTTTTTATTTTTATCTTTTTTACCTGATTGGTTGTAGCTTGAATAACTCCGATAGGGAGAGTGACGATCCAAGCCAAAGCAAAGGCGAAAAGCATCCCCCACCAGGGTAGCTGCACGTCTTTCTTCCACACAAACGACATCATCAGTGAAAAGACGATACTGCCCCCGAGCAAAACCAGGTACCACCACTGAGGCACTTGGCTGTAGCTCTTCATCAGCCTCGCGTGCACGTCCAATTTCGCGTTCTTCACAGCCGCTTTACTCTGCTTCCATATATCACCGCCATGAAACAGAGCCACGTGAGTGAGCGTGGCTGTGAATCTTGCGAAACCCGATCCAATCGAAAGTGCAAAGAGCGGGCTTAGGTAAAGCTTGCTGTACGATTCGTATGCAGATATGTTGAGGTCATACTGTGGGGTCAAGATTTTAGTGGTGTCGTATTTGTGGCCTGCGGAAGTGAAGAGCTGGTTCGAGAATATGGGGAATTTGTGCGCGTCGAAGGTGTTGAACTTCCAGTAGCAGATAGGGACGATTATGTAAATAAACATGATGAAACCGACCATGACGTTGAGAATGGAGTAGAAGGGTGTGACCAACGGGCTGCCGTGGTAGGCGGAGATGCCCGCCCAGTCGAGTGTGAACGCGCCCACGCCGAGGCCGTGGTAGCCGGAGCCGATTTGCTGGGCGGTGATGCTGTGGGGCCAGGCCCAACACACCCATGAGAAGAAGGTGAGAATCTGGAAAAGGTAACCGGGGAATAGGTAGTAAATGAAACTTGCTGTCATGCAGATTAGGAAGAATTTCATTCTTGTTATGCCTTGTGCCTTTGTTTCCTTTTCATGCAGTGCCCTGCACAAAAGATGGAAAAAAGAATCGAAAATCGGCATCAGAAAGTGGGCTAGTGGATAAATTGCATCAAGAGAATTTCTATTGAGGACCATTAACTAAAGAAAAAAAGGTTACTTGTGTCTGAAAAACTCGTCCAGTGTCCTGTCTTGATATTTTGAACAGGGGAATAATTACTACAAATTGGCCACTCTTTTAATTTTGTTCGAATATTAGTGCATGCTCGGAACAGGTTTCATATATAAGAGAATCGATCCACCTTCAATCACTTTCTAGATTCTCTTACATCAGAGTTAAGAACAAGATACTAATTAAAATAACAATGCCTTCTTTAAAAGACAAATTTTGTACCGGTGATGCTTAATGATGTAACTAGACTAGAACGATCATCATTCGCTAATAACTCCGAATGCGATATATCGAATTCTTGAAGTTAGAAAATCAATGAATCGTAACATAATGAACAAATGTTAGAAAAAACGGACCTAAATAAGGAAACTTGAGCGAGATTCGAAGGCCACCACATCTCAACCGGATCGACCAAGTACTTTCGCAACATACCAGCCCATCCATATCCCAGTATCTGTAATTAATTAATTAATACATTAATAAATCAGATTAACAAAATCCTGGTACCAAAAAAGGGGGAAATGGGAATTGCAAGATGCCATAAAGACTCCATTTTTATTTCATTTTTGGTGTTTTTTTTAATGATTGATGGCTATTTATTTTTAATCAATTTATTTTGTGTTCCTCATCTTCCAGAATCAACAATCTCCAGTCAAAATTCTTCAAAATTAGAAGAAACATCTATAAGTTCAAATATTGAAAACAGAAATTATGAAGAGAAAATTTGATAAACACATAAATTCAGAAAATAAATATATTTTTTTTTAATACAGAGATTTTAAAGAAATTACCTGAGTGGTCAAGACAATTAAAAGGGCGCAGAGGAAATTCAAGCTCTGCTTATAGTACGCCTTCATCACAGTAATTGCACCAATGGAGTAAGCGTCGCCGCCGCCAACCGAAACCCCGCAGTTAGCCATCACCGTGATAATCACGTGCTCCTTTATGTTGAACGGGCCCGGGTTGAGGCTGAACCTCCACCGCCCGAACAGAGCGTACTCCTTCGTCGGAAGAGTCGCCGCCATGAACCTCCCCACCGGCAGCACCGCTATCTGCATAAGAATGGCGGAGATGGAGAGCGGCTGCGTTCTGTAGATGAAAAAAGTGTTGAGGAAAATCAAAATCGTGCATGACACGAGCCCCAAAACCCATGCACGGAATGTCATCACGGGGAGAGTCGGGTCGTCGGTTTCCGGCACCACCAGCGCCACCTCCTCCACGGAGCATCTCTCGTCGGCGGCCCCCGCCGCCGCATCGCCGCCGTTGGCGGCGGGCTTGGTGGTGGTGGTGGAGTTAGAAACCATAAATGGCAGTGGGTTTTTGGTCAGAGCTAGGTAAGTACAGTGTAATGGGGATTATTGTTGTGTGGTAATTATGTACGCTGTACTTCGGCGCGTGGCATATATATATATATAGAGGGTGGAGCAGAAGAAGGTGCTGGGTTCTGTTTGGCAGATTATAGAAAAACCCACTTATTTATTTTGGAGTTTATCTTTAATTTTCTCTGCGGAGGGAATTTTATTGGATAAGATAAATCAATAATTGATGGATCTCATATTACAATAATAATAATCTATTTTTATAATATATAACTATTGGAAAATATATATATGCTATTATAAGAAATGATTTCTAACAAATAATTCACACTAGTAGAAAGTCTTGTGAATCCTATATCCGGTATAAAAATCTTAGGCAATGTTTGGAATGGTTTCGGAAATTATTTATTGTAAAAATCAACTATTTTTAATGCAACAGTCAAATCATGTCTAGTGGAGAAATATATTTTAATAACTGTTTTAAGAGGTTTTTTTTTTTTTTTTAAAGCTAAATAAAACACAAATTATTCTTTTTTAGAAAAAAAAAAAGAATAACTGTAAATTAAAAACATAACCAAATATAGTTGTCCAAGAATAAAGAATTTAGAAAGTGCGATAAAAGGGTGGCCATTTTCCAGTTCATTTATCCTAGTTTGTGTTCATGCATGATTCCTAAGTTCTTTGTTCCACATTATTTGTTACTTTACATTTTTAATATTGCACTAAACGTTATTTTTTTTTTTCTATTTTAATTTTATTAGTTAGATTTTAAATATTAACCATCTCTTATCACATTAGTAAATGATCGATATTATTTTAGTCTTTTAAATATATTATTTTCTAAAATCATAACACATTATTGACACTCTTAACACTCGTGCAAAGTTGAAAAACAACATTTAATTAAGAAACGAGGGAGTATACTGTTGCAATAATTATCTTACTTATTTAGAATAATATTGTTCCATGAAACAAAAGAATCTTAGGATTTAATCAATTCCAAAAGAGCCCCATCAATTTAAGGCACCAGCCAATGATATAATTTCGAATTTGAATATATGGTGCAATACAATCTAAATTAAACATCGAAATCACCATTAGCTTTTCCCTAGAAAAGTAAAATCTCAAAGAATGTTAGTGCTCATCACGAGGGTAATTACGTAATTTCGCAACTGTAGCCAATGAAAAACCATATGATTGCTCGTTGAATGAAATTACTGGCCATAATAGTCCATAGAGTGGCTGATGGGCTACCACTTTTTGGAGCGTGTGAGCGTCACGTGTTGTCCGGTTCCTGACACACTAGCCACGGAAGGACCACACTTGCTGCTCCCGTGGCATTTATGTGGGACCCGTTAAGGAGTAGCCACGTCGGACAAGCTGCCCATAGTTTTACCGTGGGAACTAACGGAGCATCCACGCCGTTAGGCTGGAAATGCATACAGTATGACACTTGACGGGCTCTGGTGTGACGGAGCAGTTAGCGGGAATCCACGTAAGAGAGCTCAGCATGTGCCGCGTGCGTGTTCGGTTGGAACCGTACAGATTGCCCTTATGGTGCACATTTACGTGGCGGCGAATGCACTTTTTTCACATAGGAAAAAGAAATATTAATTAACAAAGCACTGACGTAGGTGATTTTACGACGTCTTTTTTTTTTTTTTTTTCGAATTAACTTAATTTAAAAATTAACAAAAAAAAAAACAATATTTTATTTTTAAAATATTTGGTGGGGTAGATTTGTAATTAGGATTTTGAAAGTAATATGAGCCGGTGATAATGGACGGAGAAAACGACTGACGGAACACGCCAAGTGTCTCATAGACTTTGACTGTTACTTTTTCAGAAAGTGGTCCCCACATATTTGACTTTTCGCGAACTTCTAGGCCATATAAAATGTGTACGAACCGAACATTTCCGGGTTAGTGGTGGACCCGTATTTGGGCCTGGGCCTAACCATTTGCATTTTCGGGTTGACGTTCATTATGAGGCCATCTTTCCCTCATTTTCTCAAAATTATTATTTGCTATGCTACATTTCAATTAATAAAAAAAAAAAAAAAAAATTTAATAAATTTCACTTAGAAAGGCGAAGAGGGAGTGGAGCTTTTCAGTTTTGGATGGGATGTATGATAAAAGTAAGATTTTGGAGATTGAGAGACGACTTTATCAGTTGACCCAATGTAAGTGTAACTCTTAAAGTATACGTCTGAAATTCGAATACATGAAATTCAATTCGAGTTAAGTTACTATCGAAGAACAACGGCAACACAAATGAATCTATGATTGTGGCGTGTGTTTCACTTTTCGGGAGTGGAATGGAGAATAATACAACGCGCATGCAATACTCGTCGTAATAATAAGTACCGGTCCGGTATATATATGGTAATGGCTAGCGACAAGCTTAAGGACCAAAGGCATCTTTTTTTTTTTTTTTTTCTTTTCTGTTGTGAGGTTTTGTATGAATTTTATTGGACGTGGATTTGTGGGGGCAACTGCCAAACTATATCGAAACATGTACGCAATAGCGAAAAACACTAGTGACAGGGACCATGTAAGGTAACGTAACGCAGACAATATTTCAAATAAATTTCTGATATTATTTAGAATATAACTTGAGATTTGCTAAAGTTAAGAATGTAAGATTTGTGCCTTTCACAGTCACACATTATCAGGTATATATGCTTAGCACTTGTGTAATACTCATCAAGAATTCAAGAATTCAATTAATTCGTCGGAAACCGTTGAAAAAATTTAAAACAAAAAAAAATCCGAAATTGGAGAGGAGGAATAAGCTAAAGAAGATAAAGGGATGAGGGAATACAGCTGATAATGGCAAACACTACTTAACAAGCATTCAAATAATCATCATGAATTAATTTTGCATATTCAAAAGGTAATTCCATTAATGCGGCAAACGGGGGGATATATTCACATGCCGAGCGTTTACGAAAGTTTAAATCAACGACTCAGAGCACCAATAGTGGTGGGAAAAAATTGCGAATTTAGAAACTCAAAAAATAATAATAATCATATTACATAGTTATGGGGCTGCCAAATAATACATTTGACAAACAAAAAACAACAACATCCTCAAACTTCACTATGTACATCCATATTAATTCCTCTGGCAAAACAATCTGCAGAGATTATTCGAACACTACTAATTAAATAATTAAAAAAAAAACCTGCGGCGTCAAATGCCAGCGCATAATAATATAGTCATCGAACAACACATAATATAATAAGATATTATAAATTCAATTGAAACTACGAACGCGCGCGAACGAGATTTCCATTACATAAGCGAACAAGCGTTCGGGTTTTCGTCGCTGAACAATTGAGGGGCGTAAGCATGGTCCATGTAGTACTTTGGAGGCCAATATTCCATCTTTTTTATCTCCATTTTCTTACTTTCTTCTTCTTCGTTGTCTTCCTTGCTTTCTTTTTTCTCGTCTTGTTTTTCGTCTTTCTTCTCTTCGTCTTTCTTAACCTCTTGTTCTTCTTTCTTTTCTTCTTCCTTAACTATCGATGCTTGTTTACCTGTTCGCTTGTACACGTCGTTCACCAGCTCTTCTGGATCGAGAACGCCTTTCACTGTCACCTTATCGTTTCCGATATCCGCTGTCACCGACTCTACACCTGATATGTTAATGCATCACGTTATTATTATCGAATATTTTAAAATTAAATTGGTGTAAAATATTGTTATTGAAAAGTTGTAATTTACCTTTAACTTTGCGAATTCTCTTTTCGAGTACCTGCGCGCATGCTTCGCAATGCATTCGAACTTTCAGTACAATTGTTATGACAGGTGGAGGCTGCTAGGCGAAAATTTTGAAACGAAAAAAAAAGATTATGACTCATAAATATATAATCAACAAGTAATATTAAATTTTTAACTTAAAATCAAGAGACGAGTAATGATAGATTCACAAGATCGATGATGTGATAATACAAACTTTATACTCGGATAAAATAAGGGAAAGTTTAGACAAAAAGAAGCAAAAAAAGGCTAGTTCCTCTTCAAATTCGTTGAAGCTTCTTATTTTAAACGAAGAACAATTTTGTCTACTGCACAATCGTGGAAGCTATCGAATCAAATTCATGTGGTTCGACGAATCCTTCTGTGCATATCCAAACTTAGTACTTTCTTTACTTGGCAAATGGAATTGCATTAACATGGAAAAAAATAGGGGTGAAAGTGGGATGGATCGGATCGAAATTAGCCTTTTTGAAAAATTTCCAAAAATTTTTGGAAGTGCAAAATCTATTCTAATCCCAATTCAAAAAAAAAAAATCGGAATTTAAAAATTCATTCCAATTTCAAATGGCCCATAAATTTCAGAATTCGGATTTTTTTGGAAATCACATAAGTTTTATCTTTCTTTAAACTCAACATATGACCAACAATTACATTACTCTCTCCATCGAAAATAAAAGATCCAATTAGCGAGTGCTAATTACTATCTTAACTAAGAAAATAATTTTGAAAATATAATCTATATCGATTGAAAAATAGGGTTCTTATAATTTTGAGAGTTGAAGAATCAAAAATATATTTCTGATTTTTCCAAAATCCACAAAGTACGTAACTCCAATAAAGTATATGTAGTATCATTTTCCAAGCACGTGCGTCATTTGTTTTTGGATTAGAGATATATACCCGTGAATTCATATTGACCCCATTTACATGGATTTTACTGCAGCCATGCAAATATATTATAAATAACTAAAAAAATAAAAAATCCAGGGAATTAATAAAGGGTTATATTTTCAATAGTAGCCTTTTTATTTCACCAGCATTGTAAAATGTGCCAATGGTGGGTTGTCTGTATCCACTTTGCCAATTTCTGATGTTCAGTAGTTTTCATGTCAGCTATATATGAAATATAGCAGAAGCACAAGTTGCACTGCCCCCTTATCACTTATTGCATCTATCCCACAATCCTTACCAATTTCTACTACCAACTATAGGTCATAAATTTATGATTAAAAGAATCATTACTATTTAAAAAAAAAAAAAAAATAATTGAATTTTGGAAGGCAGTGGTGTTTTGCAATTTTTTTTCTCCTTTTTTTTCTTCTTCTAATTTGTAAGTACGTTTGAGATAATTTACCTAAATTATAAGTTGTAATAACTACACACATTATTTCAAATTTCAAATTTTAATTTTATTTTGCAAACACCACATAAATTTGTCGGCAATGTCTTAATCTCTCTCTCTCTCTCTAGAATGTAGATGGAGTATTTGAATTGGTAAGGAGGAGACAGCCGCATAAATGATATTGAGACAAATTAATTACGGCAATATAATTAATGTTATAACATGTCATGAATTGAAATATTTGAAATAAGAATAGAAGATATTTATATTATATTATGTACCTCGTCTTTCTTTTCTTCTTTGGGTGGCTCCTCCGCTTTGTTTTCCTCCGGCTTGTTTTCCGGCGGCGGCTTCGGCAACGGCGAAATGATGACAACTTTCCGGCCACTTTTCTTTTGAATTCTTTGGGACACTTTTACAGGGTCGGCCGCCTTTCCTTTCACCACCACTCTACTCGCCTTGCAATCCGCCGTCACCTCCTCCACTCCTATTAATTAATTAATTCATTAATTATTCAAGTATGAATTGAAAAAAAAACGTGTTAATTAAATTTAATTAAAAGTAAAACACGTTTAATTAATATAACCTTGAAAGCCTTTGAGGGATCTAGCAACTTTTCTGGCGCAAGCCTCACAATGCATGTCAACTTTGAGCACAATTATATTATCTTCATTAATTAATTCATCTTTCTTTTCTTCTTCCTTTTTCTCTTCTTTTTTCACTTCTTCTTCTTCTTCTTTCTTCTTCTCCTCCTCTTCTTTCTTTCCCGCCTCTTTCTTCTCATTAATTCAATCATTATTAAATTTTAATTCAAATTAATTGATGAATATAATTAAAATGACGTACCTAAATACAATAAATTAAATAAATATCAAATTAATAGGGCTTACCTCACCCATATCCCTTTTCCTCTTTGCTTAATTTCTTCGTGTGTGTTTATGTGTGTGTGTGTGTGTGTGTGTGAGGGGATATGAAATATATATATTGGTGGCGAGACTGGATTATGACGTGTCTGTATTTAATGTGAGTGAGGAAAAAATAGGCAGTGCTGAATCAGCGTCTAATAACCCTGGGCCCACACCGCCACTCCTACTAGTCTACTACTATTTGCTCTATAAAAAGGATGCGCCTCATATTTTCTTTTTATTTTTGGTGGTTGGTCACATTTAATATTGGACAAAAAATTTAATTTAATTTTTACCACAAACTATCGAAACTAATTATGGAATTATATGTCACTTAGGCCGAGCATTTGTGTTGGCCCAATTTAATCTACTATTTGTGGATTTGGGCCTTCGCAAATAATTATATTTAATCACCTTTAAAAGTTCAACATTGTATTAGTACAAAAGTATTAAAACTAATTACGGAAGTATGGGTTACTTAGGTTGCGACAATTAGGAATTAGATGCTAACTTGGTTATTCACTGTCTGAATTTTAACCATAGATCTAACTAAATAACCACTAAAGACATATGCACATAGATTTATATAATTATGAGTACATGTACGATTAAATCCATTCGATGTAAATAACCGATTGTGGATTTTGACGGAGGAGTTGACGTGGGATTAAGTAATATGATTAAATGAGTCATCAATAATTATGTTTGATTAATTAATATTTTACCATATGTAACTAGAGTGTAAAAAAAAAAAAAAAAAAAAAAAAATGAAATGAGATTCCAATCAATGAGTATGTACGAACGTAACCAAAAAACTTAGGGTCGGTTGTGGCAGGGCCTATCAGAATCTCCAAATGCTACAAAATCTAGTAGGTCCCGAGCCACTCGTGGTAGCCAATGACAGAGCAACACGTGTAAAGATAAACTTGTGGATCTGGGAGTAAATAAAAAAGGTGATTGATGTGTTTTTTGTTTTGTGACTTTGAACCAACAGAATCTCCAATTTCATACACAATGATTCATAAATAATACATCTTGTTACTGTTAAAATTTAAATTGTAATTAATTCATTAATTTATTTATTTATTTATCTTAAATGTACAATTCATTTGGTAATTTGTATGTGGAATGTGGGTTATTGATTGGGTTTTATGGGCTATTCGTAGTCCATTTGAATTGAGCCTAACTTAGATGTGGGCCAATTTTGAAATTCAGCTTCTCTATGGCCCAACCCAGGTGTTACAGTATGTGCGGTTTCATATAAATATTTTTTCAAAATTCAGTTTGTATTGCAATAACAATTACAAAAAGAAAAAAAGAAAAAAGAAGGAAAAGAAAAAAAAAACAAAATTGTGACACCATAAAGAATTATCACTAAGTAAATATATTAAGTTATGTTGTTACTAATACCTTATAACTCCTTTTGTTGCAAGTTAATCCATTTTTATTGTCACTATATAGTATTAGTGATACTCTATTAGTTACAACCATAGTGACAATATGTTTTACTTTATCATGTTAAAATTAGTCTCGTCGCTCAGAAGATTATTTCTTGTAGACTGTTGTATACATAACATAAACAACGTCTGCATTTAAATTTATGATGACGTCATTATATGTATTGCCATAAGAACTTAAAGTTTTAAGCCATTTATTTTATTTTTATGCATTCAACTTGTAATAAAGTTGAAGAAACATCATGTCGATCATCTGAATAATATTTAAATAAACAAATAAAAAAAAAACAATTTTCTTCAAATCCTTATCATTAGTTTTGGTGTGTAGTAATTGAAAGTGAAGGCTCAATTAATGTTGTCTTCCTATTTTACAATATCAATATTTGCATTTTATGAAACATGTGGCAACACTTGCTTGATTGCAACACCACTAACAATAATTCGCCCAAAATTGGTTCAACTCTAAATTTAGGAACAAACTATATAATAATAATATATATACATACATATCGGGTAAAAGAAGTAAACAACACACCTGCAAACATAACTATTGATATTGGATATACAGTCAATTAAGAGAGGTATTATATAATTATATAACTTTCTTATCATTTCATTAAAAAAAAAACCCTATAATTAAATTAGATGCAAGGAATTATATGTATTTCAATTATTTGAAGATTGAACCCTTCTAACGTTATTACTAAAGGAAGTCGTATAACACGTCTTGTATGGCTGCCCATGTGGGGGGTGCATACCCCCCACACATAACTCCATTCTCACCAAATTAATTAATTAACTATAAATTAATAAATAATAAAATGAATTAAAGCTTATATTTGCTTGTTTGTGAATAAATTGAAGGTGGAAGAGTAATTAAAATTTAAAATAATAATAATAATAGTAAGGTGAGTAGTGCCTATCAAAATTAAAAAAGCAGGCACATGAATACAGAGTAAAGAGTCAGCAATTTTGGCCCGTCAACAAACCCCCTCCCTCCCTCCCTCTTTATTATTATTATTATTAGAGAGAGAGAGAGAGAGAGAGAGAGAGAGAGAGAGAGAGAGAGAGAGAGAGAGAGTGACAAATTAGATGATTTCATCAAAATTCAACCTCCTCTACCTATTTCCATTACCATTGACGTGCGATCACGTACGTTTTTATTTATTTATTTATTAATTACTTTGTTTCCACTTTCATTTCTTCTTCTTCCTAATATTCCCAAAATAATATCTTTTTTTCTTTTTCTTTTTTGAGTATTTATTTTTTTCTCCCAAAAGTCTCTCTCAACCTTGTTATCTACCTAGTGGTTGTATACCCAAATCGAAAACCTCGATAATTCTTCTAGCTATGGCTGAGAAGGTACGAAAACCCCTCTCTCTCTCTTGATCACTTTCTCTCTCTTGATGATCAGTTTCCATAGAGATGTGTGTGTTGATCATCACAAATTTACAATTGTTTGATACATGTTTTTTTCAAGAATTGATTTTTAATATATAGAATCCCTTAATTGTGTAATTTTGATTAGTGATCAAATTAATTGCAGGTTACTGTTATGGTGCTGAAGGTTGATCTTCAGTGTCCTTGCTGCTACAAGAAGGTCAAGAAAATCCTCTGCAAATTTCCTCGTCAGTATATACTACTCTCTCATCTTTTTTTATTATTTTTTTAAATCATCTTCCAACGACATCGTATTACGTACTCCAATACATACAGATATATATATATATATATATGTATATCTACCGTATATTTGATCACTTTTCCAATGTGGTAATAATTCATGATTCCCTTTTACCATGCACCACAAGTTTGATGCATCATCAATCACTATCATCACAACCCATAAATAGCATTAATCATTAATGCATCATAATTTTCTTTTAATTTTTTTGGGAAATAATAAATTGAGTTGATTTTTTTTTATTTTTAATTATAATTTCGGACAAGAGAAATTCGAGACCAGGTGTACGATGAAAAAGCAAACACGGTCACGATCACGGTGGTGTGCTGCAGCCCTGAGAAAATTCGAGACAAGTTGTGCCGCAAAGGCTCCAAAGTTATCAAAAGCATTGAAATCAAAGACCCACCCAAGCCCAAACAACCCGAAAAGCCCAAAGAGCCCGAAAAACCCAAACAACCCGAAAAACCCAAAGAGCCCGAAAAGCCCAAAGAGCCCGAAAAGCCCAAAGAGCCCGAAAAGCCCAAAGTTGTGATCGAAAAGCCTAAGGAACCCGAAAAGACTAACGTGGTTGTACTTGAGAAACCAAAGGAGCCGGAAAAGCCCAAGGAAGCTCCGAAACCCGATCCGCCAAAAAACCCTGCACCTGCACCAGCCCCGGCCCCGGCCCCGAATCCACCTCCACCGGTGATGGTGCAACCGTATCCGGTGAGGACATGTTGCGGGGAGTGCTACCAAGGTTACGGTGGGGGCCCATGTTACCACGGGTATGGGGTCCCACCGCCGCCGCAGCCGTGTTACGACGGGTACTACGGGTATGGCGGCTACGGCCAGAACAGGAGTTGCCACGTCATCAGATCGTGTGATTACTACTTTAGTGAAGAGAACCCTCAATCTTGCACCGTCATGTGATGATTATACAATTGATTATGGTGATTAACCATGATTACATAATCATGCTACATGGTTTTGGTATTGGTGAGAAGTTCTTTTTGATGTATACGATGTAAAAAAGGGAGGGAAAATATAGTAGGATTAAAGTGTATTAAAAAAAATTAAAATGAAGTTACTATTGTTAACTTGTGGGATATATATTTTATGGTGTGACACCATTTGTGATTAATAAAAGTGGGCATCAAAAGATTTGATGGATTTTTCATTCTTCTGGCACGTTGTCTTTTTAAATAGGTGGATAAGATCCATTGCCACGTATGACAATTGACAAGAAACCATACAAAGTCGAATAATGCTTACATACACAATACCACAATTAATCCATATTTGATGGATAACATGGAATCAGGGGCGAACCCAACTGCAAGAAAAGAAATTTTGTATTTTTTTTTAATGGGTTTTTATATTTATTTATAAATTAGAGTATATTTCGCCCCCTCTAAAAAACAAATATGTAGTAGTTTATGATTTTAACCTTAAAAATTCCAATAGCGATAATATATTTTAGATTATACTTATTTTTAATTCAAAAAAGTTGTGGAAATATTTGGAGTAAAGGAATTGATATAAGCTTAGGAACCTTTTGTTAATTAACCCTTTCAAGCTATGTTTAGGACCGACAATTGAGTCGGATCTACTCGATTATTCGGTTCAATTTTATTGGAGCCGAGCTTGACTAACTATGAGTCGGGTCGAGTTTAAGCCATTTTATTAAACTTAAAAAGTTTATGAGCTGAGTTTGAGCTTACAGTGGCTCAACCTGAATAAAGCGCGATCGAATAACGAATTAAGGGAGAAAACAAGCATTAAGATCACGAGTTAGTAGCTAGTGAGATAGAATAAATAATCAACCACTAGTTCATCATTAATAACCGTCTAACCTATGATCTAATTTAGGTTTTAGCAAAGTTATAACATGTCGACTAAATCGTCCACTACTTTCAGTATTACATAAATCTAAATCGAGCTGAGATAATCGTCACGGGCATGTTCATAAATTTAAGATACCCCGTCGGCATCCTTCAACACACGGGAATAATCGAAAAGTCAGAACAAGTGAAAAATCTAAAATTATTACAGTGGGAACACATTGGATCCCGAAGAGCTGACTTTCGAGTTTCAAGTTTTCATTCATGTGCCCTTTTCGTAACGTCGAGTAGTCTAGAGTTTGACATTGTTAATAGATAATAGTATATTAGCTCAAGAGTCAAAAGGAACAGCTCTTGCTACGCATTTTCGGACAATAATTTGGTTTCGAAGAATTTATTTATTAGTATTTAACTACTAATCACACTATATTTTAACACATTAGGTGGGGATCCAACATATTTAATTGGCTTTACCAGTAAACAATTACAATACCAAGTGTGTGGTGGCCTGCACGTCTAGTTTTCGAACAAGCTGAGACGTGATACCGGTAAATGCAGCACTATATATATATGTGCTCAATTTATTTCAGTTGCCACAATATTCAAATAAAAATAAAATGGGAAACTGCATTGGTTCAGATTCCGCATTGTCTCACAACGACAAGAAAGTTAGCCCGGAAGAAGGTGAAAAAACGGGACCCGTTTCTCCGTTGTCCGATAGTTGCGGTGGCCAACGAGTGAAGATAATTGTGACTAAGAAGCAGTTGCAGATGCTGGTAAAAAGCTCCGACGAGCTAAAATTGAGATACATTGTGCTTCAGGCCATTAAGCGAAGAAGTGTTAATAAATGGAGGCCTTCTTTATCTACAATCCCGGAACTATAAAAATGGGATCCGTTTGTCCTTTTCTCTCTTTTTTTTAAATGTTGGTTAGCAGAGCTTTGCAACCCCGATTTTCCATAGCTTCTTATGTACTTGGAAAAATCGAGAGGTGTCTTAATGTTTTGTAGGAAGTTGCAAGAGGGATTTGATCTATGATGATTTAATATAAAAACGTCGGTTACGTCATACTTCGATCCGTCGATGTTGAGATGAGATTTTTTTTTCTTTCATTTGAATATGTGACACAACTATTTACCAGATAAAATAAACAAATATTTTATTGAATAACATTTTCAGCAAATTGTTTATACAGTAATCTAAATACGGAAAAAAATAAAAATCACGCTATTCGTATTCTTCACTCACAATTCGGACATAATATCTATAGCAACATCGAAATGGGCTGTAGTATTTACATTGTAAGAATCATAAGATACTGTTGTTCTATTGCTCCGGCGACTTCTTGAACATCTCCACATTATTATTCACAGCAAATGTATCTTCAAGAGGTATTTATTACGGACCTAATAAACGGAAATTTCCAAATAGGAGTGTCGTAAATTAACTGGTGCAAGAAATTCTACGGAAACAGAGGATTTTGAAAAAAAATCGAGAAATATGGCTCTAACCTTTTGGTTGAGTTTGTGTTTCTTATCTTCTCGTCCACCTTTACTACCGTCGAATCCTTGTCCCGTATCGCTGCTTCTCTCTTCATTTTCTTGGATTCCACTTCTACGGCTCTAGTCAGCGTATCGATCTTTTTCATAAGCATCTGCAAAGAATAAAATAAAATATACGATGTTGTAATAACTCAACATTCTCATCAACACACACAAACACGCATGCAATGTTTGCGTATATATAACCTTACCTTGATTTCATCATGTTTAGAATTCAATGTGCTCTCTTTCAAGTCACACGACTTCCTCAAATGTATGACTTCTTTCTGAAGCCTGTCGTACAGAAAACCCGACACCATATCTTCGGTTTCAGTATCACCTATCTCCAAACCTTTCATCTCTTTAATGTATCCCGTTTCTCTAACTTCCTCAACGCCGCGTGCTTCAATTTTGACCGTGTCGTTTTTATTCGTCTCTGCATTTTCCTTTCCGCTGCTGTCGACGACCTTATTCCGAGAAGCCCATAAACTCTTTTTCAACAAACTTTCTCCGGAACTATTCTTCTTTTTCAGACAGTCGATTGGCTTCATCTCCGAAATTTGATTTCCATCGGTCATCTGCATGGATGCCCTAGGTTGTGATGTAGATCTCTTAGCCATTCTTGTATTACTCGATAGAATCCCAAAAAAATTGCTCGATTTTTCGTTCTTAGGGGATCCGTTAGTATTCACATAGAAACTAGTAGGCGCATTCTTTAACCCTTCTTCGACCGTCTTCAGCCTCAACTTCAACTTCTCCTGGACCACAACGTTTCGATCAGACCACAGTTAACAATCTTAAAAAGACTCGATTTTTTTTAAACGGGGTTTGAAGTGTCACCTTGACTTGTGCTTCTGCCTTGGCAGCTCTCTCCGAGATTGCTAATTTGTCTTTCAATTTCTGCATCTCAGCCTACAACATAAATAAAATGTCGTTAAGGGAAAACCCGATTTTCTTTTTCAAGTGAACCCATCTAAAACTAGTACGAATTACGGTTATTTAACGAGCGTACCTGCAATACCCTTCTCTCTTCTAGCCATTGCTTGACCGGCATAACTTTGTCCTTGTCATCCTTCCACTCGTTAGCCACCACCGTTGCGATTCTATTTGCCGAAACTTTGATTCTTGCTAGTTCCCGTTCAAGCGTCCGTTTCTCCTCCTACGAAGTTAAAGAAAACTAAACGTCAGCCCGTATCCCATATATATAGACAGCCTACATGTAAAAAGTAGGCAAACGAGTTCTTACATTTAGTTCCGAAATCTGTCGTTTATAATCACGAATAGTATTGGCTGTTGCTCCTCCAGCAAGTATAGCCTCCTCGAGATCGATGATGGTCTGGCTAAGCTTTTCAATCTCTAAAACTTTCTGCCTGTTTGTCTTTTCGAGTATTTTATTCTCCTCCTGCGAAAACATATACGCATGCATGTTTAATGTTCCGGAACTTAATTTTTCAGACAGGCCTCGGATTATTGATTTCAAATTTTAAATTCATACCTGGCATATCTCGATTTGCCTCCTAAGCTCAAAGTTTTGATTTTGAACTTCCTCTACAATTAGAGCTCTTTCGAGGGCACTTGTCAATATTCTCTCAGCTTCTAGCAAAGCCGATTCTTTAGATTTTGTAAGACGTTCGAGCGCTCTTTTATCCTCTTGTAGTGCTGCAACCTAACATTCGTCCAAGAAAACGGGGAGGTTTTTTTGAATATATAGGAGGCATTAGACAAGAAACACTTTTCTTTCAGACATTTGTGATTACCTCGTTCTTACGCATCCTAAGTTCTGCCTCTAGAGGAGCAATGATTAGTTCAATGGGAACATAATCGTCATCTTTTTGATCGGCATATACCCTTCTCAGAGTCAATTCAGCTGCATATTGTGCAGCCAATGCTTCCTTCTTCTCGTCTGTGAGTTTCTTGATGTCAAGATTCTGCATCAATCAGAACCGAAAAAAGTTGAATGTCGATCGTAAAACAAAAAGGGAAATAAAATGAAAAAAACCGTGCAACGGAAAATCCATTTGCACCTTTTGTTCGAGGTAGGTTTCGCTGCATCTTAGCTTCTCTTCCAACCTTTCAACTTCACTTCCAAGCTGAAAGAAATAAATAACAGAACTTCCTTGTCAGAAATTCACACACACACACACACACACACACACACACACACACACACACACACACACACACACACACACACACACACATATATGTATATATAATGCTAATATAAAACCAGAGCATATAAAAATTTAATCAAAACCGATATGGAATACCTCTTCGACAGCTTTATCCTTGAGGACTTCAGTTGCCCTCAATGCCCGAATTTCGGTTTGAGCCTTCAGAAGTTCCCTCTCCCCCTCTAAAACAACAACAAAACAAAGATTCTCTTTTTAATCTATTGTCTCTTTTTAAACCAACGGATACGTTCATCATCAGTCTACGACGATCAAGCAACGCTTTATTCGAAAAAACTAAATAAACGACGAACCTTTGAGTTGATTCTGCAATCTGTTGAGCTCCAAGACAAAAGGGTCCGAATGAGAAAGAAGAGAGACATCTTCTTCGACGGCATACATTTTACCGGGAGTTTCTCTTTTGCTGCTTGTCATCATTAGTTATACTATTGCAACAAACAAATGACTTTTGCCAAGGAATAACAAACACAACTGAGAGAGGGGGTTTTAAATAAAGAAAGCAGGGGAGTTGTTATGGGGTTTAGTATGTGTGTATTTGTGTAGGAGAGAGAGACAATAAACAATAATAATTCCAGGAATTTGAGAGTCCATTCTTGTAAGGAATTGACCGCAAAGAGAGGGGATTGTGATGCTTTTTTTTTTTTTTTTTTTTCCCCATTTTCTTAAGCAAGCTCTCGAAAGCAACATTCAGAAGCCGGCTGGCCCAGCCGGCTGCCCGTTATCCTGCTTTTCCTCCTTTCATATCTCCAACCGTTTCACAATTAACAAACACACACAGTAAAAGGTGTCTTTTTTTTTTTTTTTTTTTAATTTCAAGAACTTGAAGAGCAAGATGATTTCATCTTTTTTTGAGGCCCCTCGTCCTTAAATTGCAATAAAGTTTATTTTTTTGGCCAAAAAAAAAAAATTGTACCAAAAAAAATGAATCTTTTCTTTGCCTTCCGGGTGATGCTTACAAAACACAATTGTGACAATGAATTAAATTTTCCTAATGGTCATGATTAAACTCTTTGAAATTAAATGAAACTTAACTAACACTAACAACTATTATAAGCAGATAGTAATAATAATACATCTAAATCAGATAAAAATATATGACAAAATCCACATTTGGAACCTCCTCTGTTATTGCAGATGACAGCACGAAAAATTTAAACGAAAAAGAAAGTTTCCAACCAAAATGACTGGAATTGTCGTTTACGAGAACCTTTTTATGCAAGCTTCGAAAAATGGTCATCCTAAAACATAATGGTTAAGGATAAGATAAGAGATTAATGAATGTGTCATGATCAGCTAATGCTAATGGGAAACACTTGTTTAGGACTTAATGAGTAGCTTAAGCGATAAATCCTCTCAGTTCTCGATTAATTATCCTTAGTAGCAAGTCATTTATTTGTACGTCATTTCGAACCACAACTGCGAAAACGATACATATTATGGATCAAAACCTTAACTCCAAAAGGGTTTCGATTTTGAATGAAGTGACTTCAAAGTATTAAAAAAAGAAAAAAAAACTTGGATTTACGCCGAAATGGTCTTTGCTTGAAAGTATATTTGGACACAAAAGATAAATTAAAAAAAAAAATGAAAAAAAAATGAAGTTCTTGGGCAGGTGGATTAGACTTTCCATATGGCAATATTTAAGTAAATACAGGCAATGTTTAGGTGAGGCGACAAAGGGAAGAATTCATTTCTACCAACAACAATATGTATAATAATCACTTTGAAATATATTTATATATATACAGAATAAATAGCAATGTTTCAAAGAAGATACTAATTATCTTATTGAGATTAATTAATGATGTTTCTTGAACAATTAATCACTCCTTAATGGAATCTCCACTAAACATGTCCCCTGAAACTTGATAGTGACTTGAATTGGGGTCCAGTTGGTAAATTCACAAACAAACAAAAGAAGTGGTTGTTATTACATGAAATGCCATTTAGCTGTAACTAAAGGAGTATCAGATCATCATTTAGAATCTGGAAAAAAAATTCAAAGGTTAGTGGACCTAAAATAAAATTCTGTCTTGAAAATAATTAAGAATAATTCTCTTTTTACACCTAATGGTTAGTACACATTCTTGTCAGCTGCTTCCTTTAGTGGAATTGTTACAATAATTTTCTGTTGTTACAATAATTTACCTAATGACACAGCACAATTATTGATCATTCATATGTAACAGCCCAATCTGTATAATCTATATCTAAGTTTGTATCCGTGTCATAGTAATTGTACACGAGTTCGGTCTGTTGTTTTATTCTCGTTCTAGGACAACAACTTCGTTAAACCGTCTCGAAGAAACTACTGAAATATCTAGTCGACTATATAAAAACTATACCGGTAAGAAAGACTGACCGTATACACGACTTCAAAGAACTGCATGCAGCAACCTATTTGTGATAAAAAATCGAAGAATCTTTCGCCTTCTTAAGCATCGGATGTACCGTGATTCATTAGATCGGCTTTTGTTAGCGTTCCTGATTGATCAGTGTCGAGAATCTTGAACCCCTCCATCACCATGGCGATGTCTTCCTCGCTTATTTTCCCCATTTCTTTCAGTTTATAAACGATAAATTCTGCGGCGCTGTACGCAAAATTAAAAACAATGTGTGAGTTTGTAAGCAAAAAAAAAAAAAGAAGGAATTAAGGTTCAAGAACAAGTAATTTAACTTGCCTAACAACTTTATCATTATCGAAATCTGCTGCCTCGAGATCCGAAACGGTAAACTTCCTCGTAAGAACCCAATTCACCAGCGATTTCCTTCGTCTCTCGGTGTACAATTCAGCTAAGGAGTAAAAGAATTGAGCCAAACAAATAGTGCTTATCAATATCCAGAAAGCAGCAAAAACACGACCCCCGGAAGTCGAGAAGCTCTTATCACCGTAGCCAAGAGTAGTGATAGTGGCACAAACGCAGTAGAAGGCATCAAAAAACTCCAATCCCTCTTTCCAATACAAGAAAACCGTTCCAACAATTACGAGCATCACAAGCGCAACGAGGACAGTGAAAAACTTGTACTTAACCCTATTCGTCTCCGCTTCTCTAAGTATATCAACGGGGCTACACTTCTCGCGCATGTGCATGGCCTTAACCAATAGGATTTCTTGATTTTCAACTATAGTATCTGCCGCTTTGCTCAGGAGAAGCCCGACGAGAGCCATGCCTATGAACACGAAAACGCACGCAAGAGATTTTGCCGCCGTGCTGTCGGGTACGAGGTCTCCATACCCGACAGTTGTCATAGTGACGATGCAGAAATAAACGGCGTCGATTACTCCGTTTGTCTTGATGCCCTTCATTTGGTACCTGACGAGAAAGAAGCAAAGGGCTCCCACACCTACATACGCAGACAAGAGCAGGAGCACTAGCTTGAAATCGAGCGTATTTTCGAAAATCGATTCGCGGTGCTGGAGTGACGCGGGAGAGTTCTGCTCCGGATAACAGATTTTCTCGGGAACAGTCTTGCTCCGGCGGTACCTTCTTTTCGTTAAGGCATTTTGTCGAGTACTTGGAAGATGTGACGAATCCGAGGGCTGTTCTAGTAATGGATCTTCAGCATCACCCTTGGCCATTGCATGCAGATTTTCAGGGCACAACCCGGATTTTTCTTTCACAGAAGTGAAAGTACTAAAATATCACTAAACGGCGAATCTTGATTTCTTTTCGACACCACGTCACCAGGGGAATCAATTGATGCTGGATGGATACTTCAATTAAGGGATCAAATCCCTTCAGGAAAAAAGTTACCAGAATTCAGGATTGGGAAATATTAAGTCATCATGATTTTCGTTAAAGCATATATATACGATTCAATATAGCGGCAACACAAGAATGGAAATTATGCATACATTCATGAAGATGGCTTTATCTTTCCCAAAACTCAAAATTGCGAAAACAAAAATGAATAATCGGAAAAACGAGAAATAGAAACCAAGATAAGAAAATGGTATTCTTGCATGGGGAGAAATTGTCATACCTCAGAGATCTGCAATATTGGAATAGTATAAGATTAACACCGCATCGGGAGTTGTGCTTTTTTTGTAAGAGAAATCACGAAAAGTATGAGCTATAATTAGAAATTAAGGCACCGGAAATAGCAAAATCAGGGGGAAAAATTTTCGACGAAAAAAATAATATTATGCATGAAATCTTACTAATTAAAATAATTATTTAATTATTAGAAACCTAATCAAATCTAATTTAAATTAGCTTCATAATTTTGATAAGCAGGAATTAATAACTTCATGGACCGAAGAAGACAACAAGCCCGGCCCGGCCCACGAAAGCCACCCAAAAACATTTGATGAACGAAAAATTTCAGTCTACCCACTCAAGAACAAGGGCGCTAACTGCGGGAGAAGTAAGAAAAATTAAACGATTGATGTTAAATTCTTGATGCTTGTTTGTTTATGGTACGCCAATTTTCTTAACCCTTGTTCAGTTCCGACATTCGAATTTGTAATTTTTGTTTTCTTCAGAAAATTCGATTGCGTTAAAATTGCTGACGAACCCATTCAATTACTCACAATTGAATAGTCAAGCCCCCATTGAATTGTCTGCTGGAAGCTTCAAGTTCATGTAGTGCTGCTTTTAGGGTTGCAGTTGCAGAATAAATTGAGCAAACTGATATCTGCGTGCAGAATTACGAAACTATGCCAAATGGGTACGAAAGAGATTGAACCTTTGGTATCATTTCTGTGAAGATTTACGTCTTTACAGAGATCATTGATGATTTATGGAAATATTTTATATGCTATTTTGATGGAATTAGATTCTGTGTGAGTTTCGTCAAGTGGGCTTAATCAGCTATGGTGTCTGTACAGTCAAAGACTGTCTGGATTAAAAGGCAGCAGTGCCCATGTGGGGATTGGAAATGCTTTGTGACGTATGAGGGAGACACGAACGAGACGAATGTCGGATCCCGATTGATCAAGAATGATTCATTCCCAACAGAAACGATGATTTCCCCGTACGTGGGAATGGTGTTTAAGAGCGACGATGAAGCATTTGACTACTACGGAAATTTCGCTAGAAAAAATGGGTTCTCGATTAGGAAGGAGAGATCGAGGCTGAGTCCGCAATTGGGCGTTTACAAGAGGGATTTTGTTTGCTATAGATCAGGGTTTGCGCCTGCAAGAAAGAAACAAATAGGAGAGCATCAACGGGAAAGGAAATCCGTTAGATGCGGGTGCGATTCGAAAATGTACTTGTCGAAGGAGATTGTAGACGGTGTTTCGCAGTGGTACGTTGTGCAGTTCAGTAATGTGCACAATCACGAGCTTTTAGAGGACGACCAAGTTCGTTTGCTACCAGCTTATCGTAAAATTCACGAGGCGGATCAAGAACGGATTCTTCTGCTTTCGAAAGCTGGTTTTCCAATTCACCGTATAGTGAAGGTGCTCGAGCTGGAGAAGGGAATTCAAGGTGGGCATCTCTCGTTCTTGGAAAGAGATGTCAGAAATTTTATCCAAACCCGCAAGAGAATCGTTCAAGAGAGTGATGCTTTATTGGCAGAGAGAAGAGAAATCGACACGGTCGATCTTCTTGAGGCATGCAGGACGAGTAAAGAAGCTGATCCGTACTTTGTATACGATGTTGCTTTCGACGAAAACGATAGAGTTGAGAATGTAGCTTGGTCTTGTGGAGATTCGGTTCATGCCTATGACATGTTTGGCGATGTCGTTTATTTTGACTCGACTTATCGTTCGATGAATTACGGTCTGAGTTTTGGTGCGTGGCTTGGAATCAACAACCATGGGAAAATCCTCTTCTTCGGTTGTGCTTTATTGCAGGATGAAAACCCGCGATCATTTGCTTGGGCTTTACAGGTTTACATTTAATTTTTCTTGTTGTTTGTCATTCTTATTTTACGTGCGAATAAATTGTTTTTACTTTTTTTATTTTGCTCCTTAGGCTTTTCTTCGGTTTATGAAAGGAAGATGCCCTCAAACAATAATCACCGATATCGATCCTGGTCTAAGAGAAGCCATAACAAGTGAACTGCCAAACACGAAGCATTTTATTTCCTTATACAATATGATGCCTAGAATATCGACCTGGTTTTCTCTTCCACTTGGCCCAAGATTCCCCGAGTTCAAATACGAGTTTGAAGAGTTATGCCGTTTAAAAGGTACCGATGAATTTGAATTTCGGTGGAATAATATGGTTTCCCACTTTGGAATTAATTCAGATAAGCACATCGCTCTGCTCTTCTCACTTCGCATGTGTTGGGCTTTACCTTACACGAGAGGTTGCTTTCTCGCACGAATGGATTCCACATCGTATTGGAAATCCGTAGACGTATTTTTGAAAGGAGTAATCGAAACTCAGACATGTTTGCGTGGCTTCCTCGAGCAGGTATGTTAAGCAGTTTCAATTATCCGGTTTAAGCAGTTTTTAAAACATTTAACCATATTTTCTTGATTTCCTGCGTTGACTTTTTGTAGATGGGATTAGTATCGCATTGTAAAATGCAGTCACACGAAGAGGCACAGTTTATGCATCTCAAGACGTGCTTACCTATCGAAGAGCACGCTCGTAGTATTCTTACACCGTTCGCATTCAATGCAGTACAGCAAGAAATGGTCTTAGCCATGGAATATGCTGCATCGGAAATGTCCGACGGGTCCCACATCGTTCGTCATTTCAAGAAAGTCGACGGAGAGCATCTTGTAATATGGGTACCAGAAGATGAGCAAATTCACTGCTCGTGTAAGGCATTCGAGTCGACTGGAATTTTATGCAGGCATGCCCTTCGAGTACTTTTACTCAAGAACTATTTTCAAATCCCGAGCAAATATCTTTTGAACCGGTGGCGTCAAGAAGAGAGCTCGTCGGTTTTACGTTACGGTGAACAGAGTAACCTAAAAAATAGCGACGAATGGTATCGGGAATTTAATTTGCTCACGGGTACTCTGTTTTCTGAAGCAGCGCTGACTAAAGAGAGATCTGATTTTGTTCGTAGAGAACTTACGGAAGAGCTTACGAGACTTGTTGGTCAAGTGAGAGAGATGCCAGCTGTCGACGAAGTAGGTATGGATATTATTACTCTTTCGCCCACAAACGTATTGTGAGAAATCTTCGTTTATTACATATAAAACTGTAGCTGTTATCAGAGAAGATAACGAGATCGTACAATGAAGTTCCAATCTTGTAAATAGTGACAAGATCTTTCATTACACGTTTTTCTTCAAACCTTAAATTATTGGAAAGAAAAAAACAATGTAGCATGCGTATGGCAAGAATGTGCTTTAGTTGATGTCTAAATAGAGACGATGGAAGGAACATTTGTGATTTACCGGGTACACGATTCGGGTCGGGTTAATTTACTGCCCTTTTTTGACAGGGTCGGGTTGAAAGATGGTGGTGCATTTCCAAGAACAAAAGCGTGTTCAGAAGTTTCTAGTATTCGCTACTAACAAACAGTGACTTAAGTAAGGAACTAATTAAAGAGGATTTTTAAAAGCGTCTTTTAATTAGATGATTTGAGAGAGAAGCTCTGATTCCACAATGCTTTTTACACTAATAATATTTTATTATTTTAGAGTGTCGTAAGGAATCAATTCCAAATAATTTCATTTATCTACAAAGAATGCATTAATATTTTAATTTTTGATTCGATTTTAGTTTTTGAAAAATAATTTCAAAATTTCCATTTATTCACGAAATTCCATTTATAAAATCAACTTCATTTTGATCAAAAAAAATTATAAGTGATAAAAAAGTTGAATTTCTGAATTTCGATGATTCTACTTGTAGTTTTCTCGTTCCAATTTCCAATTAATGACTTCTCCAATTTTCTTTTCAACTTTTTTTTGAACGAAATTAGAATCAACTATTTATTCCCAATTTTCAAATAAAAAAAAATAAAATAAAATCATATATGTATTATCAATTAATCAACTGCATAAACTCCACAAATATTTTTTTTCCCAATAAAACTCGTTTTTTACTTTAAATAATAACCATAAAATAAAAATAAAACTCCTCAATCTAACTCATTTAACTAATATTAACATTATGTAATTTGTCTATCAATAATATGTATCTACTTATTAAATGTAGCCATGATATCTTTACCAGAACCCATTTTCTTGATGAAGCTTTCCAAAGCACCCTTTCCACCAATCTGCTTCAGCATCTCATCCGGAATCACCTTACTCATCTGTTCTACATTCATCATCTTATTATTTTTCGACCCTTTCTTTAGGGTCTTGCTCCAAATCTTCGCCTGCCGCTTGTACGCTTCCAACATTTCCTTCACGGCCTCGATCGAGTGACCCGACCCTTTAGCCACACGCAATATCCTAGATTCGTTATTCATCAAACTCCCGTTTGGACTATCCAACTCTTTCTTCGTCATCGAGTCCATCATTATCATGTATCGTTTCATCTTCCCACTTCCGCCTTTCGGCATCATCAATTCTTGGTCGAATCCGGGAATTGCGTGACCAATCGGACCCATGTTAAGCATAAGTTGGAATTGCTCGTACATATTCCTCAGAGTAAAGTTGCCGCTTTCGGAAAGAAGCTCGGGCGGCTTCTGTACTTGATCCATACTCGAAACAGCTTGATGAATGTTGTCCATGAACCCGGACAAATCGGCACCCATGCCTAGGAGACGCTTAACAAACGGCTCCGCGTCGAACACTTGGAACTCATGCACGTGTTCGCCGGTTCCGATAAATAAGACCGGACTTTTCGTGGCGGCAACTGCGCTGAGAGCGCCGCCTCCCTTTGCATGGCCGTCCAGTTTGGTCACTATTACGGCTCCGACATCGATGCTCTGCTTGAAAGCTTCGGCTTGGTCAAAGGCGGCTTGACCGATGCTGCCGTCCATGACGAACACAACCAGATCCGGTTTCGTTGCTTCAGCGAGTTGGCGCATCTCCTCGAAGAGAGCCGCCTCTTGCCTGTGGCGCCCGCTCGTGTCGACAATTATGAGGTCGGAATTCTCCTTCTTAAACCTTTCGACTCCTTGCGCGGCGATTGTGACTGGATCTGACTCCGTGTAGCTGCCGCAGAAGGGGATCTTAGCTTTAACGGCGTTCTGCTTCAGCTGATCGAAAGCGCCGGCTCTGAATGTGTCGGCGCACACCAGGGCGGGCTTCCAGCCCTTGCTGCGGTGGAAGTGTGCGTATTTGGCACACGTCGTCGTTTTGCCAGACCCTTGCAAACCGACAAACATGACGACGCTGGTTTTCCCCCTTTTAGGGGTGAACGGAGGCTTCTTCCCTGGATTCAATATCCGGCATAGCTCGTTGAAAATAGCCTTTGAGATGATTTTGCGCTTGTCGTGGCCGGCGGCGAGGGCGTCGAAATCGACGATTCGCTTGATGTTGGTGTGGAGATCGGAAACGATGGAGAATTGAACGTCGGCTTGAAGAAGCGCGTGGGTAATCTCGTTCAGGCAGTCGTTCAGTACCTTCTTGTCGATGACGGTGGCATTGCTCATCTGCCGGATGGCGCCGGAGATTCTGCCGCCGAGTTGCGCGAGCACCATCTTACGATCAGGGTTTTAGAAACGAGGGTTTTAGTTTAGAGTTTAGATTGGGGGAGAGGGAGGGGAATCTTTCCGCTCATTATATAAAGGCCAGTAATTAATCATACACGGGATGAAAATTGGAACAAAATTTCCGAATTTGGTTCAATCTCAATATTTTCAAATTTGGAACAATATTGGAAAAAAAAAAATTCAACCAAAAATATATTTGCAACTACAAGTAAATAAAATATAGAATTTCAAAATTCCTCGATTATGATCCGAAAATTTCCACCTTTAGAATTTTCATTCCAATTGCAAAAAATTCGGTATCCAATTTATGTATATTTACAAAAATGTAATTTGAATTCGATAAGTTCAATTTTCAAGTCTAAGTAAAATTCAAGAATCAAGAGAAATTGTTTTATTTAATTTTATTTAGCTTTTCCTCCAAAAATGATTATTTTGATTAGATCCGTCCAATTTCTACCCATAATCCCAATCAATTAGATGAGAGGGGGGAGTTGGTTTTAAATCAAAATAGGAATTACCAAAATCATTGTAACCAAACAGAGAACATCATCACACTTCTCTCCAATATTCTTTTTCATTTTCATTCCTCCAAGTAGAAGAAGTCGACGGACAGCGATCGAAGATGGGGGCGTGTTCGAAGGACAACATTCTGGTAGATCAACATCAAATCGAGCCTATGCATAACGGGATTCCACAATACACAGTCAAAATCGAGAACGTCTGTCCGACAGGGATCAAAGTTGCACTTATTCGAACATCCACATGACCTGCAAACGTTCAGCTCAACCGTGCTAATCTTCCCCACCGTTTTCCATCACATCTCTTACAACGATCGCCTCCAACAACCCCGACTTCAATACCGGAGCAACCATTACTTTCCACTATGCAAACACATGTTCTATGTTGTCATGTGTAATTACTAATTAAATACAAACTATGCCAATAAAACTTCTTTTTCAAGTGTTATTCAGAATCTCAGATATATATTATCAATATGCATATAACTTTGCTACAAGCAAAATGAAAAAAAAAAAAAGACAAGAAGATAATCATCTGTCTAATTAATAGTTATAATCATAAGAGAAATCAGACAAGCCAATCATAGCAGTGACAACTTGGGTAACGAGGAAAAACCCGCCGCCAAGAATAACAATAATAAGAACAGCAGAGATGGGGTTCTTCAACAACTCAACTATCGGCTCCACAAGAACCCATATCGCCCCGGTGCTCACTGTCAGCGCGTACAGCGCGTACCTCCTCATATTATCCCAGAAATCCTCCATTAACGGACCTTCTGGTAGAAAAGCCAACGCCTTTTGGTGGTCGTCGAAACCCATTACGAAGAGCGCCACCCCTAAAGACGCTGCTCCCAGAATCACCATTCTTGTTTTTGAGGTTGTAGTAAGCGGCGGCGATTCTCCGCCTAAAAGTCTGATCTTGGGAAGTGGGGGTGTGGGTTTTAGCTCGAGGGATCTTTCTACATGATGGGTTGTGGGTTTTGATTTGACAACGTTGTTGGATGACGCTGAAAAGGGGGAGGTGAGCTTGGATTTGGAGGTTGTGTTAATGGCGGATTTTATGAGATTTGCGTGATTGAATTGAAGATGAACCCTGAGTGTGTTCATCATCGTCTTCGTTGGGAGAAACAAGATAGATTGTTTGAATGTCTGTATTTTGAAATTTAGATGAGTGGTGGTGGTGGTGGAATTTTGATTTTCTTGCCTTATCTACAGCTGAAATTAAAAATAAATAAAAAATGAAAAAAAAATACAGCTGAAATGGGCCTGTAGATTGCATATATCTATTAGTACACTGTCATAAGCCCATTTAAATATTGCTTTTAATATTACAATAAATGGGCCTCCTAATAGGCCCATGATTTTCTTGTAATTTAGGCCTCTAATATTTTGATAGTAATAAACACATATTAACAAATTAGAAAAAAAAATAATAATCTAATAATTGTAGAATATAAGTCAAGTCAATGAATTGAAATAAACTAAAATGCTAATAAATCTGTCGAGGATTAAATGCAATAAGTAATAATTAGGCAATCTATAGTATTTTATGGGACGAGAAGAAATTTTCATTACCAAATGTGTGCGTGTCCTCGTAATTGAGACATGATTTTGTGTTAAACCCACTTTTCTTATAATCAAATTATGAGTTAATTACAATAACTCGTAATATCTATTGGTCAGTCAGAGATTTACTCAACAATTGTTTGAAAAAAAAATCATTGTACCGAATTAAATCATATTATTATTATTATTATTATTTATTTTTATTTTATTAAATGTTATTTCAGACACTTTTATTTTATTATATTATTAAAAAACAAAAAATAAAGAAAATGGAGGAGAAGAAGCATCAGCAGCCGATGTAACAGAAGGAACATCAAAAGACCTGCCTTTTCTGCCTATGCCCACCATTAATACCATCTCTCTCTCTCATATTTATTGAGTCTCTTCTTTAGCCGTTACTCATTCTTCACCACTGTCATATATTTAACCCTTAACCGCCAAAAGTTGTCACCAAACATCCTACTCACCTTTTTGTCCATTTCTATGCCCTTAACTCAATCCCACCTGTTTTTCTTTTCTTTTTAAGGCCAGTTCAAATTATTCCTCTGTGTTTATTTTCATTCTTGTGTTCTCTTTCTCTTTGCTTCGTCGACCATTCTTGGAATTCTCGCATCATACCCTTTAAGGTTGGTTCGTGTGTGTTTATTTTGATCAGTTGTTTCCTGTTTGTGAGTGCTAGTCGTCTCAAGCAAAACCCATTTTCATTTTCTGACAAATATACGATTTTTACTTTTTTTTTTGGTTGTTGATTTAATCTTAAGCAGAAACTCGAATTTCCTTAGAATTTTGGGGATTTTTTATTTATCAATTTTAGTATATATATGTGGTCTGGAAATCAAATCTTGATTTGCTGACTGCATGAAAGGGGTTGACCTACTGTGGTGAAATCACTTATAAAACTCTATGTTTCTTGAAGACTATGGAATTACTTAGCTTATTTCATGCAAAAGGCAAATGGCTAAATGCATGTTTTGTTTATCAATTTACTTATTTCTTGATATATATCTAAAAAGTCGAAATTTGAATCGATTATTCCACCAAAAAGGGGTTGTCTCGTTGTTAAAATGCATTTTTTTATCTCAACGCTTATAAATTCTCTTATGTTCTGCTTGATCAGGATGTCGAACAATCAAGTGCAGAGGGGGTGGGAAGAGCGTGTTATTTGTCCTGAAAAGGGAAGCCGCGTAATTCACTATATCTTAAGGGACTCAACTGCAAATTCTCTACTTGCTGTGGTGGGAATTGAAAGAAGTTTAAACCACATGTTCTACACAGTCACAGAGGAATACCTGCGAGTCTTTGGGTCAACGGCAACAGTCAATGCTAGAACGGCATGGAAAGCTCGCAAATACGTCGTCGAATTTCTCATTTCAATAACCTCGGGAGGAGGCTCGCTATTCGCTAATTCTAGTACGTTGTGCTCCTATAGAATTTTAAATGCTTCTTTATTTATCTGAAATTATAGTGTATTCATGTATGATTTCAGTTCTTATATGAGAATTTTGCATATTCCCTAACAACGTCGTTCACATGCATGCATAGGATTAGTTATTTCCTGTCTCACGTCAATTCTTTCGCGCGCTCCTAATTTTGAAATGTCGATTGGATTCTATGAATCTCTTCCAAGACTTATTTATCCATAACAGGCTTCATCGACCTCGGCTTGGATTATACTAGGATATTTAATGTTCAGATACGAATCCATGTTTTTTTTTTTAAATTAATTGCGGAAATCTGCAAGTTGTTGCAAAAACAAAAAGAGGAAAAGAAATTTAAATACGTGCTTATCTTGAATCGTATTGAAAACAAACACGTGTTTTGTGTTGACGTCGAAATGAGGTAGCACAATTTAGTATTTTGTGCTATAAAAATGAGTTCTTGTGTGTGTCATTTTTCATACTTGCATTCTTTGCAAAACCTCCTCTTCTCGAGCTTTGGAATCTCCGCCTCACTCGTTATCGAGTTCAAGGTAAAATTGTAAATGCCTCGAACTTTTTACAGTCGAGAGTTATGTTTATATAATAGCTTCTTGTTAAGTCATACAAGTAAAATATTTTTCATATATCTCATTTGAATTCTGTTTTATTTTATTTTTTAGACGAAATAAATGATGAACTCAGCCTCTTGTGTGGCGAAAACCGAACATGATTGTTCTATTTGAGTTTTCGACCAATTTATTCTTGAATTTGCATTCATCATTTGATTCAATTCCTAGTTCATTTACGGTATGATTGACGATCGAGCTTGTAAATAAGCATTCATCAGTCTCGTTTGAAGAACTACTTTCGCTCTTTCGGAGATCTGTAAATTGACGGTCGCATCTTTTCTGTAAATAATTAATTGCTAAAATAAGGGTAAAATCTTCGACTGAAAAAATAAAGTCGGTGTCGAGGCATAATCTCATAATTCCTAAAATTTCATTTTGCTGATATAAGAGCATTCATTATAATGTTTCACTTTTAATGTTGCATTCGAGATCTACTCATTTGACTAAAATCTTCTTTCTGCTAATTTATTTTGTGCCAGATCAACAGAGGATCGAGGCAACACCTCCACATCAGCAACATCCTATGGCCATAACCGATGGTGGTGCAGAGTATATCGAGGTTCTTTGTCAAGACAGCGGCATGCGTGGCTGTTGGTTCAGGTGTAAGGTTCTCAATTCATCTCAAAGACGTCTCAAAGTTCAGTATTGCGACATAAACGACTGTGATGGATCTGCAAAACTTGAGGTATATACATACACACATACGCACATATATGGTATATATAAAAACATAATCTTGAACTTCATAAATGTGAATTTTGTAGGAGTGGGTCCCGGCAGCAAGAATGGCAGCTCCGGATAAATTTGGTGTGAGATGTGGAGGCCGCCTCACGGTGAGGCCTTGGCCTAATTCAGAATATTGTTCGGACAAAATTTTTAGGGTCGGTGCTGCAGTTGACTCATGGTGGTCAGACGGTTGGTGGGAAGGTTTTCTAATTGGTTGCGACATGGATGCACCGAACAACCTTCAGGTTTATTTTCCCGGTACGACCACAATTGTACTCCTAAATATTTTATATATATAATAATCAATAAGTAAATAATGCATACGATCGATTCATGTCGATTTATGTTGATTGTTCATAATATGAATCACTTGTGGCAGGTGAGGATAAATTTGCGACGGTGGAAAGGAAGCACATAAGGGCATCGAGAGATTGGGTAGATGACAAATGGGTTGATATCGAATCGAAGCCCAATATTATTTCATTGATAAATTCATACCGCAATCCGATGCCCAAAGTAACGCTGAATCCACTGCCAGGCACCTCTGTGCCCGGGAATAGCAATGTTCCGGCAGCAAGAGAATCTTCCTCGAAAAGTGGGGAAGATTCTCACTTGAAAGAACTGCTCCTAGTTAAGGAGAAGGAAGACTGGACCGTTAAAAGTTCAGGTAATGCTGCTAGTAAAGGTAGCATAGGCCAATCAGATGGGAAGAAAAAACACTAGATTAATGGCCATTTTTTATTTATTATTACAAAAAAAACAAAAAAGAATTATGTATGTATATTTAGTTGGTCCAGAAATACATACAAGGGAAAAAAAGGGAGGGAAAGAGAGAAAAAGTTCATAGTAGTTTTGTATTTGGTTATTGTGAAATTAATGAAATGTTTAATTAAATTATAAGGTGGTGGCTATAGTGTTGTTATTTGGTGGGCTGTTTTTTTAATAAACAATGGATACTTATAAACGTGTTAGGACTTTGTAAAAGCGTTGTTTACACCCATTAAAAGAAAATAGAAAGAAAAGAAACAATTGGAGCATACAAAAACGCGCTTTTACTTAGATTAGAAACTTTGACCGTTTGTCACTTACCCTTTCATTCTGTTCACATCAAATTAGTGTTTCAATTTTTGTGATAATTTGAATTTGATAGTTGCTTGATTCGATAATTTTTTGGGCATAGCTGTAATTATAGAGTTAATGAGTTATTATCTTGCAATTATTTTTTATAGGGATGAATGAAAAAAGGGAAAAAAATATTTATTATCCCTAAAATATAAAAAATGGGATAAAAGTTAATGAGTCTATGTTATGGGAAATTCATTTAGTACCGGCTCACACAAATTTACTATTAGTTTCCTCATATGAAAAGTTGGTTTTTTATATAATTAAAGAATTAAATTGTCAACAAAAAGTTAGTAAATTTTAATTTAATTGAAAAATAATCTCACTCGTGCCAATGTGTCACTATACAAAGCCTAATAGTAATTCGATTGTAAAAGAGGGAAAAAAATCTAAACTTAGCACAAAATTCTTACAGTGACACTTGGTTTCTTCTGCCCATGCCCACCATTACTCTCTCTCTCTCTCTCTCTCTCTCTCTCTCTCTCTCGTTTATCTTCATGCTTGTTGTGTTTTCTTTCTCCTTCGTCATTCTTGGAATTCTCGCATCACATACCCTTCATAGGGTCACGTGTATTTGTTTCATCAGCTGTTTCATGTCTCTGAATGCTGGTCTTCGATAGCAATTGTATGTTAAAACAAGCGAAACCCTGTCTAACTATATAACTAAAACACGCTCGTTTTGTTAAGTTCACGAGTCTAAAGGTCGTTCCCTTTTGCTCTTTTTTGTTAAGTTTTGTCTAATGTCTCAATTGAGATATATACTATAGGTTTTTCGGTTTCTCATATGTAGTCTCTCTTGTGGCGATTTGTTGTCTGGCTATATATATGTAATTTAATCTCGTTTTTTTCATTTAATTTACTTAAGAACGTGGTGCATTGTTGAAGTGACATTCCAAAGCTCGCGAAGAGGAGTTTTGCCAAGAATGGCGATGTCACTATGACTCAAATAAGAACTCGTTTCTATAGCACGGTATACTAAATTGGTATTGTCTTAAGCACGACGTCAAGACAAAAACGTCCATGATTTTGATACGTTTTTCATGATATTTCTTGAACAAACACAATTCTTAAAGAGATTTACACTTACAATAAGATTTGCAATATCTAGGCTATTAATTCTCGAGATACGAATTTGCGTTTCTTTTATGAAATTTATTATGAGAATCTGTAGGTCGTTGCAATGGGTCAAAAGCATTAAAGACGTGCTTATCCGAAAACGCACCGGAAATGTGCACGTGTCTGTGCTGAGGCAGCACGCGTCTAATGTTCCGTGCTATAAAAAGGGGCGAGTTCGCATTGTAATTTTCACCCCTGCATTCTTAGTAAACCTTCCTCTTCTCGAGCTTTGGAATCATCGCCTCGTTTTTGTATCGAGTTCAAAGTAACAATTTTGTTAAACTATTCTCCTTTCCTTTTTCATTCTGCAATTTTGTAATGATATGATCGGTGAATTCAGCCTACTTTTTTTTTCAAATGTGGTGAAAATGGGGATATGGTTGATAGGTTTCCTGATTTTCGATTCTTGATTTTGCATTCAGTGTGTGAGTGATTTCGGAGTTCGTTCGCGGTATGATTGATAAGATTTATATTCTCTGTTTTGTGGCACTTACGATATGATATCGGTCCGGGATCTGTAGATCCAGTTATCTCCGAGATTTGTTTTTGTGAAGATGACATAACGCGCTCATCTCATTTCGATTTTTTTCTAAACTTAATGCTGAAGATATTCTAACTTTTCCGTCTTGTAAATTAAATGCAGATGAGCAAAAGATCGAGGCAACACCCCTTCCGAAATATCTCATGACCACGATGACTCGTTTCTCCAGGCGTAGATTCCTGGATGTTGAGGTGATTTAATTTAATTTAATGATAAACTGGTCATTTTATTTTCTGTTAATTTTGTCAAAATTGAAATTCTCAGTATTAAGTTACTCACAAAAAGACTCAAATTTCAGGTCCAAGTGTCGAGACAAATGGCAGCACAAAATCCAGACATTGTATGGTCGGGCGATGCTTACGTACGCAATAAGCAGCTAAAGCATTATCCATCTTTTTGCAAGAACGAAACGAACAAACCAGTGAGTCTCAAATTGCATTCGATAACCGGACTATATATACATACATATTACATATATAACTGTTGTCACACGACCTGGATTTCAGGTATTTGTGTGGACCAAATACCTCGGCTATGTGGAGGATTTATGCGAGGATCAAAACGGAGACAAAATGGTTAAGAGTACGATTATTACTCTCCCGCGAGGAAATCGAGGGCCTAATTCCAAAACTAAATCAACAGCCAAGAGAAGTTTTCATTACACATATCGAGATCGAAATTCGTGCAGAGCACGTAGACAGTGCGACAGCTGTTGTCTCCTGTCTGAAAATCGAGGTTCTTTTTTAGGAGAGTGGCTTGAGAGGCTGCTGGTTCAGGTGCAAGATTCTGTCTTCATCTCAAAACATCTCAAGTTCAGTGGGGAGGAAGATATGAGAGCATCGAAAGATTGGGTGGACAACAGATGGGTGGAGATATCGAATCGAAGCCCGATATTATTTCTTCGATAAATTCATACCGCAACCCGATGCCGAAAATCACACTTAATCCAGTGACGAATAGCTCTGTGCCTGCGAATAGCAATGTTTCGACAGCAAGAGAATCTTCTTCGAAAGGTGTGGAAGATTCGCACTTGACGTAAACATATGTATAGCTGATCCAAGATCAGAGAGAAAAAAGATAGAAAGAAGAATGTGTTACACGTATAAAACATAAAGGGTAAATTACGGTCACAACTGAAGTAAGGTCAAATTACGAAAAAATCCATTTTATTTGGGTAATTGCAACCACCCCTCAACTATGAATATTTTTAGACGTCCACCCTTATGGTCGCAAATTCTACATAATCTTCTAGATTTCGTAAAATGATCTATAGTTTGTATTCTTTTGTATGAAAAAAAATAGTTTCAAATGCGTCACAGTCTGATATTTACAAGCCAAGAGACACGTTTTATGATCATCTTATTTCAAAATATAGAGTTCGAATGGGGTAAAACACGTACAAACTGGAAAATATTCCACATAATCTAGAAGATTCCACTAAATTTGACAATACAAAACTATATATATATATAGAAAATTTACAATTGAAGGGTGGTTGTAATTATACGAACAAAATACGGTAATTGAAGGTAATAATGCTCAACAAAGAACAGCAGAACTTTGGTCAAAGGCAAAACAGATTTTCTTTCTTGTGCACACGAAACAAAACCGTCACAGCTTACGTCATCTTTCATTTGAAGTTGATTGTCATGCAAGAAAATCAAGAGACCCAATCTCTCTGCATGCAACTACACGTTGAGTTTCAATTGAATACAATAGTTTAGCAGTGAACCATCTTTTCATAGAAGTTTCCTGGTGGCCTGTAAGTCAACGTATACAGATTTTTTGGTCAAACTCAGAGAACTAATCAAGAAACAATACTGATATCATTATTTTTATCACTAAATTGATCCGTTCTTTGCAGTACCCCAGAAATCACAACTAATTTCAGGATGAATTATTTAATCTTCCCCTCACCTCTATATAAGCCGAAGCAATTATACCCATTCCTCCGCAACCCTAATTTTCAATTTAAAAAGAAAACCCCAATTTAGTGTTCACAGAAAGATTGCATTTTTAGGAAAGAATGGCAGCGTGTATTAATAATTCCAGAAATCAGTGTACATACATTACAGTTGATTCTCGCTGCTCCCAGATAACTAACTCTTTGAGCAAGATCATCAAACTCTGCATATCCAATTCGAGCAGCAGACCCATAAATCAATATGCTTTTTGTACCCAAGAAAAACACTGTGAAAATCAAGAAAAACACAGTGAAGATCAGACATGGCAGAAAATCCGACAGGAGGCGGAATTCGATTCAGCCCAAGAACCCATCTTGTCTGAATTCTACAATTCCGCCATTTTATCCCACACTTCACTGGAAAGCGCGCTGGCCAACCATTTATCTCTGAAATTGTGTAACCCTAGTCTATCGAGAGACGCCCTTTACGGGGTCTTCTGCAAAGCCCTAATCGAAGAAGACGGCGGCGGAATCCGGCGAGCAATCAGAGACGATCTCAAGGCGGTGAGGGAACGCGACCCCGCCTGCGTGAGCTACGTACACTGCCTACTGAATTTCAAGGGCTTCCTCGCGTGCCAGGCACACAGGCTGGCCCACCATTTCTGGATCCGCGGCCGGACCGTGCTGGCGCTGCTCATCCAGAACCGCGTCTCCGAGGTTTTCGCGGTGGATATTCACCCGGCGGCGGAGATCGGGAGTGGGATTGTGTTCGATCACGCGACCGGAGTTGTGATCGGGGAGACGGCGGTTGTCGGAAACGATGTCACGATCCTGCATAGCGTGACTTTGGGCGGGACGGGGAAGGTTGAGGGGGACCGGCATCCGAAGATTGGAGATGGGGTTGTGATCGGCGCCGGAGCTAAGGTTTTGGGGAATATTAGAGTTGGGGAGTACGCGAAGATTGGAGCTGGGTCTGTTGTGTTGAAGGAGGTTCCGCCGCGAGCGACGGCGGTCGGAAATCCTGCCAGACTGGTGGGATTCAGATGAGGGGAAAGGGATTTGACTTTCTCAGTTCCTCGTTGACCATTATTAATGTAATAACAATAAGATTAAAAAAGTACTCACTTCGAGAACTTTAATAATTATATTATTGCTATTTTTTTATTTTTTTTTGTTACTATTATTTTTAATTAGTTGGAATATAATTAGTGGAAAGCATATATATATATATATATATATATATATTATATTATATTTTCGAGAAACTCCGATCACATTGCAGTTCAGAGCTGTTACATACCATATTTTAATGTTCGACTTGACAAATTGCATAATTGTTGAAAATTAATTTTATTACAATTTTAAATCTTATATATAAAAGAAAGAAACGTTGGGCAACCCTAAAAAAACCCTAATGGTCTTTATGTAATTATTTATTTTTAATATTTTTTTTCTCTACTAATTTCTAATTATAATTTTTAACAAATATCGATCTCAGATTTTTCTCAATATATCTCAAATCTTAAGAGATAAAGATAGAAATACGATTATTTTAAATTTTAATCTATATATTTGGATTTTAAATCTTAATATGTAAGATTTAAATAAACCAATGTTCTATAAATATGAATAATACTACATTATTAGATTTTACTATGTTAGTGTACGATATTTTCTTATTATGTATTAAATTGATTATTTTTTTTTCACTTTTAAAATAATATTCCGTGCATCGCACGGGGAAAAAATGCTAGTAAAGTATAATACTAAGGACCGTTTAGTGTATGAAACTAGTCATGAAATTTACGAAGTAATTTTTTTTATTAGCTTCTACAAATGTATCGATTTATTTATTTTAGAAGTGATATCTTCCACTAAAATGTTAAATCCCGCACGAAAATTACAAAATTACAGTCACATCTAATTTTGATTCAGTCCAATTGAAAATTATGAAAAGGCCCTGGGTTTCAGATCCATTGGACTGACCTATCTAAGTTATTGGGCTTCGAACGGTCGCCCATTTCACAAACAATTTAAAAATTGAATTACGAGATAATTAATCAGATATGTTTTATTATTAATTACATATAGATCCTGTTCTTGTTTTGGTCACATTTTTTGCATTCGAATTGAAATTATGTAATTGATATTTTAGTTTCCTCAATCCCAGCTGTCACAGAATGAAAACGTCGTCGTATTCCCGAACCCATTGAAAAATTTAAATCCCGCCACTACCAGGCCATTTTTGTCAACCTCAAAAATATTAATTTAATATTATTTGCCTCTTCTCAGTCGAAAATTTTGAATTCAGACAGCGCCTCTCAATCATCTCCAGACAAAATCCAACACACACACAGATTCTCTCTCTCTCTCTAAAATTCCTAATTCAAAAACCTTAATCCCATTTCCCAAAAATAAATCTGCATAAAAAAAAGAAGTATTTCCGAAGGAATCAATCAATCAACAATGGCTTCAATCAGGACTGCCACCCGCTACACAAACAGCCTGAACAGCTCCACGAAATCCGACCCCTCCTCCTCCGCCGAGTTCTCCACCTCGCGTGAGTCATCACGCGCTCTCACCAGGAAGAAAGATGCCACCACCACCATTAATTTCAGTTCCATGGTCAGGAAACTCGTGGACACCAAGAAGGCGAGTAATTACGAAAAGGGGCCCAAATTCGTCGTCGCCGCTGATTTTCTGGCGGAGGATTTGAAGAAGAACGCGAAGAAGAGCACCGGATTAAGTGGGCTCCACAAGAAGCTTTTCAAGGGCTCGTCTGGAATCTCCTCAGGGGCAAAAAGGGGAGACGAGAGCTCGAAGAAGGCGTTGACTGAGGTCAAAAGCAATACCAGGACTCTGGCTATGGTGTTGAGGAGTGAGAGGGAGCTGTTGAGTTTGAACAAAGAGCAGGATGAACAGATTGCCGAGCTCAAGATTCTGCTTCAGGAGAAAAACACTGAGGTTAATTCTTGATTTTTGATTTGTGTTTTAATCATTTCAGTTCTTTTAATGATTGTATTAGCTGGTTGTCTGATTGTTTCGACAAAATTGAGGAAAATTGGCTGATGTGGCATTAGTCGAACAAGATCTTTATAAACTGAAACTGATAATTTACGAGGCCTCTTTCGGGTTTTCGCTCGTTGATTGAGTAATGACTATTGACAAGGCTATAGGGGAATCTATTTGCTCATTACACAACATTCTTGAATGTTCGAGTTACGCTCGGTTGTTTTATTGGATGCCGGTGATTTGGTTTACGATAGAATTCTAAAATGTAACTATTAAGCATGTTCAAGGTGATTGTTCGATACGTATGTACTTTCTCCGATGATGTTACTAACAATAATACGAAAACTTTTTAGGTTGAGAAATTGAAAGACTTGTGCTTGAAGCAGAGGGAAGAGATAAAGTCTCTAAAAACCGCCGTACTTTTCCCAGACGTGATGAATTTGCAACTTCAAGATCTATTGGAGAAGCAGGGATCGGAACTAAACCAGGCAAAGCAACTCATTCCGAGTCTTCAGAGACAGGTCACTTCTCTTACAGGACAACTCCAATGTCTTGCTGAGGATCTCGAAGAGGTACGTACAAGTGTCCGTTTCCCATTGGACACAGCTGCAATAACATTTGTCTGAAAAAATGTTCTTCGTTATGACATAGTCTCGGACTCTCGATTAGTATATAATATATGTGTTTGCATTTGTTATCTGTTTGGTAATAGGTAAAGGCAGACAAATATTCTGGAAGAGGATTTTCCGACATAAGTTCTCCGAGGACACCTTCATATGACCAAGACGATGCGCCTCATTCTCTCGTAAGCACTTTTTCAAGTTTTCGATGTCCAAATTATAGCTGATGTAAAAAACCCTTATCGTATATAAAGAAATCGACTTGGGCAAATACTGAATTCGTGTCGAATTGACCTCTCGAATCATATGTTGAACAGTTCGATCAGGAATATAGCTCGGGGGATTACACAACACCACAGAGTCCAGACGACATGTTTCTGAAAGATTTGAATCCTTGCCTAACACCTTGTTATTCCAAGACAAAATCCAAGGTAAGTACTTTGTCCATTCAACTTTATTACAACCCGTAATCAATTTGTTCACTGCTTTTTATCAAAATCCCGTGTTAACAAAGATCCCACCTTTATGCTATTTTTTTCTTGTAGGAAATTGATACTTTTTATTCCCCTGATGTTGATCGATTGTCTAAAAAGAGCGCTATGCGGTCTCGTGAAATTGTGTTTAATAACTGTTCAACCAAGGTGTCGAAAAGTTCAGAGAGTTGCCAATCTTCCAAGGCGGCAAAGGGTTCGATTCGCCCGATTAGCATGTCTGGCGATAGCAAATTTGCGAATGCAAAGCAATTGCAATTGCATCGCAAACGTTTCTGATTTTGCCTTGGGATGTTTCTGGAGAATTTTGTTTTTTCTCAATTGTCGAAACATGTTCAGCTTGTTTGTATGTCATAAGATGTATCGCACTCTCACTATTTAAAAAAAAAAAAAAGAAGTTTAATATATTACCCGCGTTTATGACGTATGCATATTCGTATTACTTTGTTTATTCTTGTTGCGATTATGAATTGTTGAATCCGAGAGAATAGGCTCCTTCCTCACTAGAGGATGAAGCGACTCTACGAACTGCTAAAAACAGAGACGAAAAATACATGTGGTGCAAGAATAAAAGACAAAGGTTGAATTTTTTATTTTCTTCAATAATTATCTGCCATTTTATTTCCTCGATACTTTGTTCAACAGGAATCGAAATACTGCTTACGAAATCTAGGTAGAGTTGATCATATTAAACTCTTAGCATAACACATAATCTTCATTTTTACGAATCAATTCCATTATCTTCGGGAATTCCATCGCTCATCGCCATCCTGACAACCTGGAAGATAACTGCAAAATCCATTGAAACAAAATGTCAGCTAACTGCACTTGCACATGCGTCCGTCATTTTCGTATTTTCTATTTTTAGGTTGAAAATATTAATGTAAAAGTGAAAATAATAATATTAATAATAATTTCTTTGATAATAATTTATGTATGAAAAGTCATAAAATATGAGTAGGTTTAAGGATGAAATATTAAAACACACACAAAAAAAATGCTACTAAATAATCGCAAAATTAAAGCAATTGGCTGATATTGAGCAATAGAGATGCTAATACATGTTACACGCATAAAACGACAACATTAATTTTACGATATTTGTCGGTAGCGCTGCAATATAGGCCATATAATCTGCAATAGGGAAGTCATTAACTAAAAAGGAATAAAGTCATAAAACCTTCGAATCTACCTTTTCCTTATATCCGATTTCGATAGAAATATCGAAAAATACAAAAGTTGAAACGGAAGGCATAGTTATATTTGGAAAGTTAAGAGTTGTATCTTTTGCTTACTTTTCTTTTATATCTTACTACATAAACAACTAAGAATCGATTCTCTCTCTTACCCTCCGATTACCTAAACAAGTTCAAGTTCAATGGTCGTTATCTCTTTCCACCAGTTAACTATTACCCTAATGCCGGTACAATGCAAGAAACAAAAGAATCCTCCTATATGAGAGAGAGAGAGAGAGAGAGAGAGAGAGAGAGAGAGAGAGAGAGAGAGAGAGAGAGAGAGAGAGAGAGAGAGAAGCTTACAGGAGGCGACGACCAAGACAGCGAAGAGAATGAGAACAATGTGGGCTGGTTCAAATCCCTTTTTGGACGAGGCGGAACCCAATCCTCTCCTTGTCACGTTCTTCTCGAACTTAGCCACCTTCTTCTCCGCTAGCCTCTTCGACACAGTCTGCACGAATCAACCCTTTTTATCATATCGAAAAACTAAATATAAAAGAAAAAGGACATAATAAATGACTATGATATATATAGAAATCAAGTGCTTGTCTTGTTCGTCCAAGTCATGAAACCAGCACACACAGAAGTTTGTTATGCAATAATTCCATGTTTTCCGAAGCACGAAATAAATAAACAATTGTCGATGACGAAAGCTACATTACACATCTTTTATAACAACCCGGTTCATCAAGAATCAAGATCAAACAGCTGATCCAGCAGAAAGAACACTAGATCAATTGGAATAATTGAACACACTAAAAAAAAAAAAAAAAAATCAAACCCTAATTTAGCAAGGAAAGTAAATCAGTAAGAAAGAAAAAACGCCTACAACAGCCTCTCTTTGGTAAAGCTCAATTACCTCTGGATCGACCATTTCTTACACAAAACACTGAAGAAAAAAAATGTAACGGCTGCGCGGAGAAAATTCTCTGAATCCGCAGAGAAAGAACATATGATTTTATGTATAAAACAAATTGTTGACAGTTTTCTTAAATAAATAAAAAAATCAATCATGAAAGAAACCCTGATTTACATCTGCAAACAAATGAAGAATTCTTCGAAAACCCTTGGAGAAAGCAACATCAAATTCAATGCCGCATAAAACTGGCTAAGAAATCAGACATTGGAATTAACGAAAAGAGAGACTAAAGTTCACCTGAACTTCATCTCACCCACAAACACACACACACACACTGTAAGAAGGGGTGGGGGTAAATTGGGAATTACCATGTTTTTGGTTGCCCGAAGGAGATCTGTTCTAAGGTTGAAAGGTGGGTGGTGGTGTCAGAATATGCAAGAATGTCCTAAGACTGTTGTTTGACAGAAGAAACCTAGGACCTTTTTTCTTTTCTTTTTTTTCTCTGTACTAATAATAATTTATTGATATTCTCTCTTTTTTATTCTATTGCAAGTGGTCCCCACTCTTCATTTTTTATCGACTTTAATATGTTATTTTTCTTTTTTTTCCTATTTTATAATTTCCTTCAATAGTTTTTTTCTTTCTTTCTTTCTTTTTTTTTTTTTTATTTTTTTATTTTATCAATTTCCTTCTTTTTTTATCTTTTAATAGCTCAAATTTTTTCCAGTTTTCCGTTTCAATTGGACTATTATTAAAAAATATATATATTAATAATAGTGCTATTCAGAGATTTTACAAATGGTTTTGAAATTTATTTTTAAGAAATTTATTTTTCAAGTGAAATTAAAAATCATTTGGGTGGGCCACATTAGAATTAATATTTTGTAATAAGGATGATTTTCATTACACTACATTGTTTTCAGACATAGAAGGTTACGTTTGAAAGATATTTCCTCAGTATCAAAATATTTGTAGCTTTTTTTCTTCGTCCAATATTATTTGTCATATTTCCAATGGTTTTACTCAATTTGTAATTATATCACTCTTAACTAATTAATTAAAAAAATAGCTATGAAACAATTAATTGTAAAGGCATTTAAGCCATTTATATATTTTTTTGCTATAATTTCATGCATATGCATATGTAATCATCAAATTGCCTAATGCATGCACAATGACAACAAATATTTTGACAGATAACTAACTGTTATGATTCCAAGAAATATGATAGCCTTTGGAGAAATAACTCAATATCAGCAATATTTTGAAATTTAAAAATATCGAACAACATCGTATTCAAAAACCGATTCTACAGAAATAGGAGCAATGAAACGTATCTTTACAAGTCAAGAACCTTCGCTTACAGGAGATGGCTCGGATAATAAGTTATACAATGTTTCGTTCATCAATATAAATAAAAAGATCGGTAGACCACATATTTATGACATTTGACAAATTACCTATACAGAAAATATCCTAACAAAATTGGATTCCTATTGGACATGATCTGACTACCAAAAAAGGAAACAAAAAAAAAGGTTGTATAAACACCATTGCTATAAAGCTAAAAGAACAAGAACGGGTTCGTGTGCTAGTGAACCTTATTACCACATGGTCAACTGAATATCTCATCAGCCAAAATCGAACAATTCTCACCAGTTCTGCAACTGAGAGGAAATGCTTTTAACGAGAGGATGGTATTCTGTATGAAGATGTCTCTTTGCTTTCTCCGAACCAGGATATCCAAGCCAGTCATCATATAACCTTTTGACTCCCGGGTTTTCGAAAGGATTGGCCACCAATACCTAAATAATAGTTCGGTGAAACAAAGGAAATCAGATATGATTCTAAATATTTCAAGAACATGTTCTTACGGACAACTATATCAGACTTACATTTTCAGAATATGTTGTCTCCAACACTTGAATCAAATCTTTTGCAGATTGCCCAGGTTTGGGTTTGATTTGACCGCCACCATTTAGGCATCCTGAGACAGGTTTGAATATGACAAGTCAAGAATGATCTAGAGAGCAACATGTATCAATTAAACTTACCTAATTGTAAGTAGAAAAGAGATATTACCTGAAGGGCATGCCATAATCTCCAAGAAATGATATTCACACTTCCCAGATTTTATTTTCGTAACAATGTTACGGAGGTTCCTAAACCCATAACACAGTGCAAATCTCAACACAATTTTACCGTCTATCTGCAACGCAAGAAGCAGAAGTTGTCTTACAAAAAACAAAACAATAAAAATATGCGACCTAGGAGCAGAATAGTCGGCAAATCAATACAGTTACAGATTCAAAATAAGTGTTCATCTTCCCCAAGGGTGGTTGAATAATCAAGATGGATAAACAGATAAAAAAGCTCAATGAAGCAAGCTATTATAAAGTATCAAATCTAGGTGACATGACTGCCCACAATTCAGCAAACACTGTGCCTAAGGAGGATAAATCATACTTACTTCAAGAGTCACTTCGCGAAAATCTGCATTCCTTATCGTCTTAAACTCAAGAGGACCTTCAATTTCCTTTCCAAAAACAACCTTTGCAGCATTTCGTAGTATTGTGTCAGCATATCCTCCAGAGCTTCCACGGACACCATATAGATTACCTTCCTCATCTACGTTTGACAATCTGAAGAAGAATAGAATCGCTTTATCAGATCTGAGTCATCATAGCCTGTTAAAGATATAAACTATACAATAAGGCCCTTACAGGTTATCAACTGGAGATTCCTCCAAGGTTGTAAGATCAACTGCTTTCAACTGCAACATTGAAACATCGACTAATTTCTTAGAAAGAATGCGACGAAGATGAGAAGTAAGAATAACTAAAGATTCAGGTTGATATCACAAAACAGATTACCTGAATTAGATCTAAAACCTCTCCAGTTGTCAAAACTGAGTCAACCTCTGTAACTCTTTCACCATCAGAATCCACCTGGAATATAAAGTCATCCCGAGCAGCCTCAAGCTTTTTGTCATAACAAGGCATCACGGTGACATGATATACCTCCTCTGGCCTAACGAGATATAAAATATATCCTGAGAGTTAGAACCAAATCCACTTTCAAATTTGTATACAAACAGAGCTGTAAGCAATTTAATAATAATTTATTATTCGATAGTCCTACAATATGAGAAATCATATCGTAAAACAAGTGCGATTACTAGCTGATCCACAACAATCATGCAAATGATAATCACCTAATAGATAATCTTTCGCACAGGTGGTTCTTAATGGCAGCTCCAATTGTTTGTTGAGGACTTTTCACTGAAGAAATATGTGGAAGAATATATGATCCAAGTGTTTTTTCGGCATAGCATATCCAGCCTGCATTGCATATCATTAACAAGTCAGTTATAAAGCAGAAACATTTGAAGTCATAAACCACCAATTTGCAAAAATCTATTATATCATCATCATCATCCACTCAAACCAAACAACGCAACCCCACATCCCTCCCACTTCCCCCCAACAAAAAGTAAACAAAAGAAAACGAAAGAGAAAAAGAAACCTCCAAAAATAAAAAATATGAGAAAACGGAGAAAGATTCTACAATTGGTCAAGCACTTCACATTTCGGGTGCGCAATAAGCAGTGATCATCTAGCAGAGGTACACCATTTATTGTTATTAATGTTGCATACCTGGACATGCAGATGAAATCATAGGAAGGGCTGATTTCGACTTCTTATCATCAGCTGATTTACTCTGTTTATATCGTGTTAGGAATTCATTACAAGACTCTATAAGTGTCAAATCCCTACTGCTGCTTGTATCAAATACGGCTTTCACTCCCAAAGACTTCAAAAATGTTGTAAGCTTTTGAAAAACCTGAAAAATCATCAAGAATCTGGTCAGAAAAGGAACATACACACAAAGTAAAAAAACCAACAATTCACCCATCCAACATTTTGTGAATAATGGTAAATTGCATGTGACCGTGTGTAAGATATTACCTGAAGGGGAGAAATGCCAAAATGAACAGCAAGAGAAGCTCTAGATTGAGGAGAAAGGGAGACAATTACAGCTTTTCCTTTGTCAAGGTTAGAAAGAAACTCATCTAAGCTCTGCTTCTCGAGCATAACCGTCTCTGCAGATGTTATGCACCCACTGCAAGAGCATACACATTAGTGCTCAAGTAACCCTCTTCAACTTTTGCTCTCTCAATCAACAGCTAATTACATTCAATCAGCATATTTAAAAAAAAAAAAAAAAAAAACGCAAGTAGAATTTACCTGCACGCTAAGCAGTCTTTGAGCGAGATCTTCACGGGCTCAGTTTTATCTACTTTAGGAGCAATCCTTGCTTTCCCTACATTCTGTACACGAGCAAACAATTCGTAACTACTAAGAACATAATAAACAGAACAGCAGACATAGAAACAAACAAAACACACTTAACAGAATTATGTATATCAATTCTCACAGGGGAAGATTGAGGGTTTTCATTTTTCATGCCCGACCTTATATTTCCATCGAAACGAGAATCAGTAGGCAAATGATTCAATTTGAACAAATTACTAGTCAAATGAAAGTCAACAGAATATATCAATCAAACAAATAAGAATCTCAAACTGCTCAACAATCCCAAAAAAAAATGGAAATACGTGAAATTACAATTGCGAATTCGAAACCTCTACTCGAAATTAAACAGCGAGTTACCTCAGTTTTAATTACACAACCCTGCGACGGTGCTATGAAATCGTTCAAATCGCCAATTCTTAACGTAGCTGAAAACTTCTCCGACATCACCACCGTCTTCTTAAGGGTATGAGTTCGGAGTATAAGCGATTGATGAAAAGGATTATGCAGATATTCAATCTTGGTTCTCGAATTTCTGTTTAACCGAAATAGTGAGGTGGTCAATCGAAATTAGGGCTTAAGATAACTAAAAGAGGAATAAAAAAATCAACCTGAGGCGGTGGAGAAGGCTAATCTTCCCTGTGACTCGGGTGCACAGCAAGGACCAATAGGATGTGTCTGAGTTGGCAGAAAGGGAGTCAAAAGCTTTGGCGAGGGTGGAATTGGGACCCATTGGATCGAAATTAGTACTTTCGAAAAAATTCTATTTTTTTATTTGGGAGAGCAAAATTAATTCCAACTTTGTTCCGATTTTTAATTTTTTTTGTAAAAATCGGAAATCTAAATTTCAGAAATTCCCTAAATCATTGTAGAGATCTACTATATATGTTTATTATATATTTGTAGGACTTATTCTAAATATGTATCTAAGTAAGGTTATTTCTATGTTACACCCGTAGAAAATACAGTGAGTGATTTTTTATCGTTAATACACACCAATGTGGGTGTGTTTGTGTTTATATGAATTGTAAAGATCTACCGAGTGTAGCATCGAATAGAATGTTAAAAGTAATAATACAGTAATTTAACAGTGTTAATACATAAACATGTCCACAGAGAAGAAGCAGCTTCACAATACACAGACAAGACAACCTTTCTTCATAAAACCAACAAAAAAGCATTACATTTTTCTTCATGTTCAAAGAGAAAAACTAACCAACAACTGGTACATCATATACATATACATACATACACATATATATAAGTTGCACTCGTAGTATTTTTTTACCATCCACCGCTGCTCTTTTCTTTATTATCTCCGTACAAACGAAACAGACTGAAAGCAGAAATAGCCGAAAGCACAACCGTGGAGAGGCACACAATTACTGCACTCGCAACACCTTCTCCGATTTGGTTGCAGAATTTGCCGTACAAATCGCAGGTCTTCATCCATTGGAGCTCCATTTGACCTAATTTCGCAAACACTGCTGACTGTGCAGCAGCCGCCACCGCAGCCAGAGTCAAGTAGGCAATCAACTGCAAACAAGTGAACCAACACAAACATTATATAAGAGAAGCTTTAACTTCTAACTTTTCCGTTTCGTTACTTTCATTTTCCTGCCAAAAGTTTGATTAGATTTCCCCTAGCTTTGAGCTCCAAACTATTTCTAGATGTATTGAGCTGGAAAGTGAAACTCATGGATCAATTATCGGGTTTTCGTTCAGCTCGTAGATACTCAAAAAACGTCGAAATTAAATTACACGATCTCGAAAAATTTAGCAAAAAAAAATGCTGTCTTGAAGTAATAAATTCAAAGAAACTAACATGCAAAACATTATCTCAGGAACAAAATATGCAACTAATCACATAGATGCAAACACAACGGTAACGGTAAATAGTGTATAAATCGAGCAAAAATCGAAACCTGATCGCCGGAGAAAATGACCCAAGCCAAGGGCTTGTTGAACAACACAGTCCCTCTAATCATACTCAAAACACACCTCAAAATCTGAACCAGTGAGTATGCAGCTGCTAACCCATTAGCTATTACCAAGAAACTGCAAATATTTTAAAGAAAACAAAAAAACAATAAAAACATACAAAGATTAGAACTTTAGTATAGCATAATCAAGAAGCACAATCTTTTTATAGAAAAAAAAAAAAAAAAAAAAAAAAAAAAAAAAAAAAATCATAGGATCTTCTTACACAAGGGCTTTCATGTCAGTAAACTTGGCCTTCTTCCTTATAGTGAAGATTTCTCTAACCTGAGTGTCGGTGCCTATAAGAACAGCAGAAAGAATGGCTAGCCCACAAATCACACACCTAAGAATTAGCTCTGCTAGCCTCACTCTCATGTCAAGAACCTTCAAATTGCTCCCATGGTAGACTGGAACATTACCAGGGCTCACCCCCACACCCACACCAACATCAGAACTCATCCTTTTTCTTTCTTACAAACTAATTTAGACAACCTTTTTGCTGAAGACAACAAAAACAAAAGTGATTGTTCAGCACTAACCACAGTTAAGAATGGACAAACCCACACACACACACACACACACACACACACACACAAAAACAAAGAAAAAAGAGTAGTGGTGAATTTAATGCATTCACCTACCCTACATTCCAAGACAGACCCACTAATAAAAATTGCATCTTTTTTTCATTTCGTAATTAGAAAATCTGAAACCCCCACTATACTTTTCACAGAAAGAAAAAAAAAGATTGAATTTTTAAATTTCTTTATATGTGCAAATGAAAAGGAACAGGCGGACAGGTCACCTTTGATTCACGAATTCATGGAGCAATAAATGTAACATTGAATAAGGGGTGATCAGACACCTGGAGAAAGCATTTAAAAAATTAGAGGCCTAAAGATTTTAGGCAGGGAGGGGGGCACACTTACTGTTTTTTCTTTGCTACAAGAAACAGAGAAGAGAGAGAAAGAGAGAGAGAGGAGAGAGAGAGAGGGGGGATTGGTTGGCTGGAGCGTCCTAGTGAGGTGTAGATTGTAATGGTGGAATTCATGATGACCCATGATTCCTTGTCCTTGTCGTGTAGTATTATTATTGCTGTCAAGATTTCAATTTAAGGAGTGTGTGGATGTGAACACATTTTGGACCATTAACTACGTTTTCTACTATGTATGTATATATATACTATGATACAACCATAAAGATTCAATTTTTATGCATATCATTACTTCTCCTATTAAGTGAAGTGGTTGATAAAGGGTTGAGAACGTATACTAATGTAGTCATAATTGCATCATCCTTGCATAAAATAGGGTTTGTGTGGAAGTGTTAAAAATAAGTATTTTTTTTCATAAGTAAAAGATCAAATAAACGTGTATCAGATGAGGATCGAGATACACAATACAATGAGGTAAACTTTGTTCATTTTTTGTTCTATAAATCTTGAAAAGATGGCTCACGACCAAAACGCGCACGGCAAAACAACTTTCACGCCCAATTAAATTATTATTAGGATTTTATTTTTTTCTTTTCTTACTATGTAACAATTTTAAACTAGACTGGTTAATGTTGGGCTGAATGTAATGCCCCAAACAAAGAAAATATCAGATTGAAGGCCCACTGTGCAGTCATTGGGCCTTCAACACAAACATGAAAGCCCAAACTACTAATTTGGATAATGCACACGTGTAGATTTAGCATAACAGAATTTCAATAATTCTTTATTAAAAATTGTTTAATAATAATAAAAAGGGAAAAAAACATTTCATAAACTTTTCACTGTAAAACTCTGTAACACAAATGTTTAGACTTCCTACAACCGTACAAATGTGAATACATTTGATTCTGCCATTTTGTTCTCAAGGGAGAGACTGGAATTTGCATGCGCCATGGCCTGCAATTTTACACGAAATAACTTCAGAATCTCTTTCTACGTGTTTTATTTCGAGAAAAATAAAATTGACGAGACCGGTATCTTAGTCACGCTATATGTATTTTCCTAAAAAAGTGGGTGCATATTTATTAATTTTCTTATTACGTGTGCACCAATCCAAGACGACACTATTTGAAACAAATGGAATATATTCAATAAAAAACAATATACCTAACAAACAAATTCATCTGTTAGTACCTAAAATATGTAATACGTTCGTGTAGAATTCGATTAAGCTCTTTTGAATCGACTCCTAAATAGTAGAAATAGCAATGGATCCAAGTATTTATTAGTTTTCTATAAATAAAAAATCCTATTTTTTTATTAGCAATCAATTTCGATTATTTTGAGTTATTTTGGAGGATTCAAAATCTACACGAAGTAAAGTTATTTTGAATTCTTCCTCAAATACCCTCGATCAAATCCAAATCCTTCAATGTAGAATCATAAGTTTCTTCTTCTCAAGGTGTACCGATTGATTCTTGAACCGAGATCCATAAAACGAGGGATGAATCCTTTCATTTCACACAAACTACACATGGGCTGCACAATGTAGCCACATGTAACTGTCTTTGTTAATTTGTTATCCAGTTTTTATAAAAACTAATCCTTAATAAATAATCGAGCAACTTTCAAGAATTCTTTACGCCTAAGCATATTGTGTTAGAGATTTTCGCTTACTTGGATCAAGAGCAGATAAAAGTGCAGCGGAATTGAAATAGCAACTGCCTCCTTTGTGCTTCATGTTCTGGTAATAGCTGTTGAATGCGTACGAGGCGTGGTCCATTGTTGTGTTCGGGAGATAGCACGGCTGATTCTCTTGAATGGGCCCGCAATCCGCCCCGTTTTCGCAAGCCCATTTCATAGCAACCATCAACACATCATCCGGAGTTTGCTCGTCCGCTATGCAATAGTCCTCAAACTGCGCATCTTAAAAAAAGAAGCAATATTTGGAATATCAAGATTTAGTTAAGATGTAAATATCATAAGGAACTATTGATAATAATGGAGCAAGAATCTTACAGATGTTCATCGATATCGAGAGCAAGAAGATTAGAGATATCGTAATCTTCTTCAACATCATGGACATTTTTGCCTGGCGGCAACTGAAGAGAATATAAATGGAGTTAGATGTATATATGTATATATATACAACCTGTATGGATCCTGTGACAACGATTTGGAAGAGATTTACTTCCGAAATCCCAATCTTATCCTTGCTGCATTCACAATTTATGGTCACATGGAATAACCTTATCAATGGGATAAAAACTGATATAAACCAAAGTGAGAATAATAATAATTAATCCAGGATTCTAATTTTTACAATCAGATTACCAGTCAACATATGACAAAACAACAATTAATTATGCTGAGTTGTCACATTAAATTGTTTTCCTCGAAAGCCAAAACTTTGACCATTTTCGACGACAAATCTCTTACCGTAAGCAATCAGCATATGATGTTAGGGGAAAAGATAACATTGAATAGAAGAATCATCCAAATCTCTCTGTTTTGAGAGAGCATCAAATTCACCTTACTTCTTAAGGAAACATAAAGCGAAAAAAAGCAAAGGGATTCTCTCACCACCCTCCTTTACCTTTTTCTCCACATGTCCAGATAATCACCTCCGTATTATCAATAACCACCTTTTCATAAGTAATTGGTATTAATTTCATCATATTGTATAACATTAAATACACAATTACGACGACAATATCACCAACACAAATCACGATTCACATTGCAAGATATTAGTGTACATTAGCATCAAGACGTTCCCTTCCCTATGCTAAAACAAATTAGTACAACAACATGGTTTAATAGCAAATAATTCACACATCAAAACTCTAAGTTTCACAAACATTAAAAACATATAATTGTGCACGTACGATGAATATCACATGTTTTTTAGAAGGTCCTGGATTTTGTTGTACATCATCTGTGAAGGGTCATTACCTCCTCCACTGCTCTGTGATGTTCTAGAACTTTCTTGAAGCTTAATTTTTTCAAACAAGTACTGCTTCTCGGCTTCTGCTTCGTGCAATCTTTGCTTGAGGTACCTACTGGCGTAATCATCTTCTGACTTGTCAGTCTTGGAGAGTGCGATTCTTTGCAGTCTTTCAGCTTCTCTTCGAGCCTCGTTTGCCTTCATTTCGAACATATCCGCTTCGGCCTGTTTAAGTCTCACAATGCTTTCGAGTTCATCGACTTGTATCTTCTTTCTCTGCCTATCCATCTTTAGTGCAGCAACTTCTCTAGCTTTATCCTTTAGCTCTTGCTCACAAGCCTCTACACTTAAACGGGCCTTTTTCACCATCCGCATTTTCTCCTCAGCCACCATTTCCATCTTTCGAACCGCTTCTTGCACTACATCAGCTATTCTATTGAATGCTTCCTGTGGGGATATCGCCCTTCCAGCTTCTTCACTGTCTTGATTCTTCGAAGGGTCCTCGATTTCTGTATTTAAACAAGAAAAAACTGTGATTTTCAGCAGAACGAAATGAGATACTATCAAGAATGGCCATTATGAATAAATTTTACCTTGAAAAAACATTAGGATAACTTTACAAGGAATAAGTTCTTGCATCCCACTTTTCAGCTTTTCAACAAGCTCCTCACATTTACGGAAGAGTTTTCTGCCTCTTAAATCCTCACTCCCCCGGAAAATTCTACTTACACAGTCAAGTTCTCTAGTCAAAGCTTCCTTATCCCAGCTCGGTGCACAATGCTGGAACACATCTTTTACCCAACCTAACAACTCAGATGTTCGACTGCAAGCTCGGCACCTGAAAAGCATCTCTGCCGAGCTTACACCGTTTTTAACACAAGGGCCCATGCCAATCTGCCCATTTCGAATAGCACAATCAGTGTGAGTCCAATGCGAACACAAATCGCATCCAATCCAGCGGCACGTGTTAACCTCGAAATCAAACTTGTTGCAAATCACGCACATACATAGGTTGCAGAAACCGCTTCTCTTCGAGCACAACTCGCATGTACACTCCTCCGCAGGTAATGCGCTTCCACAAGCTATGTTTCTGCACCTCTTGTACAAGAAAATATCAATGAGAGAAGCTTGAGAGAGGCTGACACTCGGATGCAAAAACGCCTGAATTCCGGTTTTCATTGCAACTAGAATCTCCAACTGAACCCTGTGTGCCATAACCAACGTTTTCTCCGTTAAATCACCTCTACTTTGGACCACCTTCTGCAACAACACAAACTCTTCTCTTTGCTGAGAATTACCTAAACCTTCAAGAAAAGCCCGAAGCTCGTTTTTAAACTTATCCAGATACTCGTCTGGGAGGTTCTGCATTGTTTCCGCTATAATTTCTACTCTTTCCCTGGCAACATCACGGAGAGAGAGCTTATCCGAATTAGAAATACGCCGAGTAACAGAGTGCTCAGCAAAACCATTATCCCTTTCTTTTTCCTTCTCCATTTTCTTGGCTACCAAAGCATCAGCAGTGGGCCAGGTTTCCCGTGAACTCGCACTTTCCGATGGGGATTCACGGACTTGATCAGAATTGGAGCCACGCTCGTGAATATTTGGAGATCCACAGGCATCTGGTGAAACCAAAGAGAGGGAGGTTTGAAGCCCCCCTCCACCAGGCCGTGGCTGTTGACGAGGAGGCAACATTGAGGATTGATTATTGAAATGAGATCCAGAAGATGTTCCCATCTGATAATACCCTTGTATCTATCTGCAGGAGCAAAAATTGGAAAAGTACAATCAATTAACGTGATTACCTAGTTGCAAAGTTATTGTTCGATCTATGATGTAATGAGAATAAAAAACGGTAGCATGATCTCGCGAAACTGGAAAACTTGATTTCAAAATAAAACGATGAAAAGCAAAAACTAACAAGTGAATTTGAACCAAGCCTGCAGTTATTTGTACTACTAGCATGAAAACTTCGAAATACACAACCGAGCAAGCAAAGGTGGATCAAATATTCTAATTGCAAGAACACCAACAATTCTAATTTTCTCGACGGAAATCAAACATTTCTAGCAGGCGTACATGGCGTATCTACTAGCTTTTAAGTTAGTGAAAGTGGAATCCACCAAGGTAAACGCAATTGAACTTGTCTATATATAAATGCCGCACATAGCTACTCAGTACAAGTGAATCAACAAATCTACTGAAAAGTTCAATCACATTACAATATGAATACAGAAAAAAACTCCAAATTACCAGACACCCAACACTCAAATCCCCAAAAAAAATGAACGACGTCAGAAACAAGATCTAGGGAAACCGGAAGAAAAAAAATTACGAACCGGAAAAGGAAAGAACTAAAGATCCAGTTTTTACCTGAAAATATGAGTTAAGTCCGCGGAATTTAATTCAGATGTCGTACATCGACTCAAATTTCACCCCTTTCTTTCCGTTTGAAAATCGAAAAACCCTAACCTACCCCAGTAGCATTTTGTTGTGCCTTGTTTCAATTGTTTAATCGGATCTCACCTCCAGTACTCCTTGACCCGACGAGGTGTGAAATGAATACAATAAAGGCGGAATTCATTACCGGATAAGCAGGTTACCGGTAGTCAGCTGAGTGGCGGGACCCGCTCGAAGGCAACGTTTGCTCATTCCCGCGTGTTGACTTTTGTTCACTGACCCACTGACTCTTGTCATTTTCTTTTTCTTTTTCTTTTTCTTTTCTTAATTTTTAGTATTAAGAAAACTGGATGATGAAAAAATTTTAGATAAGATTTTCAATTTAACGTGTTTTTTTGGTCTTCTAATTTTATACATTTTTTAGGGAAATAAAATATGGATCAATCCATTTAACAACAAAATATAAAAAGAGGTAAAAGTGCTACCAAATTAAAATAAAGACAGCCCAATAGTTTTGGGCTTCAAAAGAAATCAGCTAGCAGTTGCAGCCCAATTCATTCGAGGGTTAAGGCTTCAAAGCCCAGTTAAAATAATATTCTCTTAAAAAAAATTAAAAATCAAAAAAAGTGACAAAATATTCTCCAACCAACAAAAAATGACAATAATATTAGATGAGAATGCAATTTTTTAATAATAATAATAATAGTTATCAAGTGATATTAGGTTAGATGATGATGTCATGATACTACTATATTCATATTCTATGTTATGATGGATCTTTTTTTTTTTGGAATTAATTTTCAATTTTGGAAGTAATAAAAGGCTAGATGAGTTTAAAGGAGCTGGGGGTAATTGATTAATTACATGCTTTCTTGTTTTTGGTTATTTTCTTTTATGTTTTGAGAAGCATTTTATACTACTAGTTCATTAATTAATTAAAAGATGGTATAAATAGGGTTTTTGGCACTTTGCACCCTTGAATTACACCCTTTTGGTACTTTGCACCCTTAAATTTCAACATTGGCAGATTGCATCCTTTAAACATAATTTTTTTGGCACATTGCACCCCAAATCATTTTTGGCTTAAAAAAATTACCTGCAACTTGTTGAAAGCATGAAAGATGGGCAAATTCGCAATTCTTTAATTATCTATCCTCTTCCCCCAATTTTTAATCATTGTTCCACCATTTTTATATTTCGTCCTATTAATCAAAAAATCATAAATTCTTCTTCCCCGTTTCGATTTGCCATAATATATAAATTTTGAACTAAAACTCAAGAATGGTCGGAATATATAGACAAAAGTCCGGTAACACACCTTCAAAAAATCAAGTTTTATTCTATGGTAACGCTATTTTCTTTTTAATAATCTTGCCGATCCAAACTATTCAATGGGAGCACAAAAATCTTTTCATCATGAAACTATTATTCCATGGTAACGCTCATTAGCCTTATTTTGTCATTTGACTATTCAAAAAAAAAATTGAGGGCTCGGCCTAAAATTTCCAGTTACATTATTTTTTATACTCAAAGAAAAAAAAAATGATTTACTATTATTGTTTAGTGTTTATACCGATTTTACCATTGAATGAAATGGCTAAAAAGATTTTAGAATTTTTTGATTGAAGGGACGAAAGATAAAAATGGTGGAACGGTGATTAAAAATTGAGGGAAGAGGATTGATAATAAGAACATTATGAATTTGCCCATCTTCCAGGTTTCCAACAAGTTGCAGGTAAGTTTTTTAAGCCAAAAGTGATTTGGGGTGCAAAGTGCCAAACAATTTATGTTTAAAGGGTGCAATCTGCCAATTTTACAATTTAAGGGTGCAAAGTGCCAAGAGGATGTAATTTAAGGGTGCAAAGTGCCAAAAACCCGTATAAATATTATCAAACAATTAATAACATAATTACATAACGACCTACTATAAGTAAAATCACCTACGAAAGTTTCGAAAATCACCTGCCCTGGAACTAAAATGCTTCGTTTACGTCTCTAGTATGGTTTCCAAACTATTATTATAAGAGATATTTAACTATGAATAAAAATTAAAAAACCTTAGTTTTCCATTAATTAACAGCAGTACTCCAATCTCCAAAGATCAACATAACCATAAAACTGATGCATGCATCATATATAATACAAGCCAGTTAATTAACCCCGCGATCGATATTTATATATATTAAATTAAAGTCGCGATTCACAGGCGGAGAGAGGTGTCAACATCGGAGCCGGCGCCGGAGCTTTCAAGCCTGATGAACATGGCATCTGCAAAACACGACGACTTCGAAAGGTGGCCGACATTTGACTGGTTGTCGGCTGCGCGCTTGGCGATGTACGGTGAATCAGCTGGCCAGAGAGAAAGCGATAGTTGGCAATCATTATTAATTACACGCGTCGTCGTCGGCTTATTATTATTTGCAGGAAGAAGCTTCATCGCAGCAGCCGATAAGTAATATTTATCATCATGCGTTATTATGGGAGGTTGAGAACCGTACGATGACGACGATGATGACCTGTCTGCAGATTCCGACAGGATTCTGAGAAGCTCTTTCTCCTGTCTCAGCTCTTTCATTTTCTGCAACTGCCTGAACCTCTCTTGCAGTAGATCTATCGATGATACACTCCGATTTTCATGATTAGGGTTTATCATCATCTTTTTCTCTTTTTTCTTTTTGTGTGTGTTTGTGTGTGCGTTTATGAAGAAATGAATGATCAAGAAAATTGATGTGCTTGGATTAATTAGAACTTCTCTGCATGGCTACGTACATATATATATACATATTGAGAGAGAGAGAGAGAGAGAGAGAGAGAGAGAGAGAGAGAGAGAGAGAGAGAGAGAATTATAGGGTTTTCTTTATAATTATTTTTTTATTGTTGATTAAGGGTTTTGGTGTATTCAAGAAAAAGAAGAAAGAAAAAAGAAAAGGGAGAATCGGGAAACAAAGAAGAAGATCCAAGAGGAAAAGGGCAAGAACCCAATCTTGCAAAGTGTTTTTAAAGAAGAAAATGGCGAAGAAGAAAAATCCAAAAAGAGGGTTATAGCACATGGAAGAAGCTAAGGCCTAAGGCTAAGGGCGTGTTTGGAGGGAGGGAGGGAGGAATAATAGGTTTTGGGCTAATGCTCTTTACATTATTGTCCATACTTTTTATTAGTGTGGTGCCTCTCTTTAGTGGGTGCACCATCAACTTTAAAATTTTCTTTTCTTTTTTCAACAAATTATGTTTGCCTTTCAAATTTTAATTATATCCCATTTTGAAAACTTTTTTTTTTTTTGTTTCCCTCTTTTTTTCTTTTATCTTTATCTTTTTGGTTAATGTTGTTGTGGTGTGTTTGGAATGTAGTGTTTGGAAAGAGAGACAGAAGGACAAGCATTAGAAGTGGGAATAATCTAAGGAGGTTATGATTTTGTGATTGAACTATAATAGTACTATGATTAATTATGGAATTTTCTTTTTATTATTATTTTATTATTTTAAATTATATTAATTAATTAAATAGACTACTGTCAAAAACATTCCCTCGATTTCTATCTCTTTGATAAATGGGAAAACCAACAAAACATTCTCTCTCTCTCTTTCTTGTCAATTCTTTTTATTATTATTATTATTATTTATAATTTTTGTCTTTGTCTTGTTGGAATAGAATGGCATGCTGTGATGAAAGCTGCTGATGCTGATAGGTTGCTTTTCATTTATTTAGTTTTTTAAAATATAATGCTTCCACCCTCTATTATCTTGTTAATAATTAACTAATTATATTATTCTATGTTGTACTTGTACCTGATAAAGTTTATTCAGTAATATGCACATTTATTTATTTATTTATATATTTATTTATAATATACAGAATAGCGCGCGTGCTTTTGAGATGCGTGTGTGTGGAAGTATTTGTATTGTATGCAAGTGAATAGCGCGTATCGTTAGGGAGCTATGAGCTTTGTCACCACTCACGTGTTTTATATTTTTTTATCTCACCAAACATTTTCTTTTTTTTATTTTTCTTAAATTTAAATTAATCTTTTAATATTTTGCCTAATTAGGAAAGAATTGTCCCATAATAGACATTAGTAACGCGAGGCCAATAAACTCACTTCATTTCTATTGTTCAAATGATATATATTCAAAAAAATTAATTAGACGTTATTTCTTGAGCTCGATATTCGTTTTCCAAAAATACCCACGATAAAATTACAAATGTACATAAATACATTAGATAAATTTCACTGTCGTACACCTGTGAACCACACTAGAGATTATGCGACGAGCTCGATCTAAAATATGTTGACAAAGTCTGTCGAATTAGAATTTTCAAACAACATAGTTGATATTTTAATTTTACTTTTTTTATCAGACACAAATAATCTTAATTAAAAGCCAGATTAAATTTGTAATTAAAATTTTGAATTCATAGATGAATTTGAAATGGAAACTACAAAGTATGAAGCATATGTCTATATCCGTAATTTTAACTTCTTGTTTAGGAATATTAGTGGCGTGGCATCATGGATTTGTCTTCGTGTACTCTGTAGTGATTCTATCTACCTTCTTCCATCACCTTTTCACTTTGGTTCAGTATTTAGGATTACCTTTTTTTTTTTTAATTTAATTTATTCATGTAAGAAGTAATGAAAGAAAATTACACGTAACTCGATTCGAGCAAGGCTTGATTTTGGACATGTTTTGTTAATGGCCCAAATTAAATGTGAATATTGTTCGGGCCCATTGTAGCGGAGCTATTCTATTTTGTTAATGGCCCAAATGTAAATGGTGACATATATTTTTTTTAGAAGAATGGTGACAGATACAATATTAATTATTAAGTAAAATTACCGTCTTGGTGACGTATATTTTTTTTAGAAGAATGGTAATTGATACAATAGTAAGTAAAATTACCGTCTAAGACAGTAATAATATTGCTCTTGTATAACAATATTACTGTTTTAGATAGTAAAATTATTGTCTGAGACAATAATATTGCACTCAGACGACAACTTTGCATGCTGTGACAATAATATTGCAGGCCGATGCAGTAATATTAATATTAAAACAATAATGATATTAACTTAGATATTATTATAAATATTAACACAATAATATTACTGAAAAATAGTTAAATTTTAAACAAATGTTAATTATTCCTGTAATTGCTCCTACTTACCCAGAGTGACCATATATAAACGTTTATGCCAAACACTTTCTAAGCCCTAAATCAATCGGGTATGCGATTCAATTTCTTCTCATCAGGAATAGCATGGTTCCAAATTTATGCAAAATGTGCTAGTGTGCATGATTTTTGTTTGTTTTTCTCCAAGTTTTCCGTTGATCTTGTTGTTTTGCAAAAAAGGGGTAAATTTTATTTTTTATGAACTTTGCCCGGTACAATCAAGATCAAATGATTGTAAAGTGCGATGATGTGAGTTCAAATTAAGACAAACTATATATCTTGAATTATGAAAGAAATAAAATCTGAATACATCTATTTAACGCGTCAAGAAAAAGGTGAACATATGTATTTGATACGGGCTAGTTCGACAAGTAACAAATAAGCGTAAGCCCGTTAGGTTAAGCCCAATATGATAGGCCCACAACGAAGAACCCATGACGACCTAGCTCGGCATTATGAGCGAAATCGCCGTATGGTGCGAAGTTCGGAGTCACGTAAGGAGTACCTTAACTCGCCAGCCCAATACCAAAACAGGGCAGGGCGAGCCCAGGACAATACAGGCCCAAGATACATGACTTGGGGGAAAAGAGAAACCCTAAAAAAGGAAAGCCTTGAAGGCCAAGCTTTCCTCATCTATAAATAAGAGAATCAACACACGCACACACAAGGATATAGACTAATCACTGTTACATTGCATACACGTTTTTTCCTCTGTTCCGATCGCTGACTTGATCGTCGGAGCTTTCCCGCCGGGAACCCCTCCCGGCGTTGCAGGTATCCTCACCGGAGTAAGGGCCCAGCTGACTTGGAGAAGAAGGAAGCCCCACGGACCAAATCAAGTGGCGCCGTCTGTGGGAAACTAAATCTAAAAATCTTGGAAACAGCTTCCGGGAAAATATCAGATCTACCCCCGGAAGTCCAGATCTGAGCTATCAACGTAGAGAACAATGGAAGAAGGAGATATCACTGCCCGGAATTTGCAGAAGGATTTGGATGCAGTGGCTCGCGGTACACCGGCTGATCCATCGTCCGTTCAGAAAAATAAGTCGGGATGTAGCTTCCTTACACCCGAAAAGGAGGGTCGGATCCCTTTCATTTCAAGCAGCCCCTCTTTTGAGTTCCAGGATGGCGAAGCTGCTTCAAGAAGGCCAGCCACAACCCCAGCTCAGACTCCCAATGAGCGTACATATACCCGGGACGAGGTGGAAACCATGATCACCGCAGCCATCCGGAACTACGCGCAAAATTTACCTCAGGATAACCGACTCAGGAGAGATCCCAGACGCTCTCCGAACGAAGGGCGAGCTGAGGATGAGTGCGATAGCTACTCGGAGAATCGAGGAGGCAACAGTCATGGCGTTAGAACGGAAGTCGACAGCTTAAGGCACGATATAGACGAGTTGAAGGCCTTGCGAGGTGGGCCAACGCGAGGTCTAGCGGGATCTGGCCCTTTCGCCAAGCATCTCCATGACGACCCCATACCGGTTAATTACCGACCAATCCTGTTCGAGTATAACGGCACGTCAGATCCAGCCGAGCATTTGAGTCGGTTCAACAACACAGCTTCGCTCCACCAGCTCACGGAGGGGGTGAAGTGTCGCACCTTCGTCACCACTTTAGCTGGGCCAGCCCAAGCCTGGTTCGGTTTGTTGTTGCCAGGGAGTATACATTCTTTTGGACAGTTTGCTAAGGCCTTCATGAATCAATTCGCTAGTTCAAAGAAGTGCAAAAAGACCTCGCTGTCACTGTTCAGCATCCGCCAGAAGGAGAAAGAAAGCCTCAGGAGTTACATCAAACGGTTCACCTCGGCCACCCTAGAAGTCCCGACTACCAGTGACGAGGTGCTCATGGCGGCCCTTTCACAAGGGTTAAGAGATGATGAATTTTTCCGAGCTCTAGCGCTGGAGCCATCACCTGATTTCGATAACTTGTTAGAAAGGGCATCTAGGTTCATTAACTTAGAAGAAGCCCGCCAGCAGAAAGTGGAAGAATCTCACCAAACCACAAACGTGCGGGTCAGCGAAGTAAATAGAGGAAAGGAGTCCATGTTACCTCGTAGGGATGCCAGTACCCCCAGTCGGAGTATCGCCCCGGATGCTAAGGGATCTCGTTTCCAATCATACCAGCCCCTTACAGCTCCTCTATCCCAGGTACTGTACTCGATCGAGAAGAGAGCCGATCTTCGGTGGCCTCGAACCGCCCGCGGAGCCCCCCGACGAGACCCTACACTGGGAACCTTTTGTCGTTTCCATAATGAGTATGGACATACGACCGACGATTGTGCACATTTAAAAGACGAAGTGGAACGTCTCATCAGAGACAATAAGATCGGAGAATTTGTGAAGATAGACCCACCTCGTGGGCAAAAGCGTGAGGCTCAGTTTGGGAACCCAGCGCGCGTACCGCCCCCACCGCCGATGCCAAAAAGGGGATACATTCAAATGATTTCAGGGGGCCCTACGGGAGGAGACACTCACCGGGCTAGGAGACGCCACCTCGGTAGCCTTAAGAACCAACGCGAAGTCTGCCAGATCTCTACACCGAAGAGTCGTCAATACCCCACCATATCATTTGGTCCTGAAGATGAAGAAGATCTAGATGATTTCCATTGCGACCCTCTTCTCATCACAATTAACGTTGGTGGGTATGATGTCGCTCGCGCCTTCGTCGATCCAGGAAGTTCAGTCGATGTTATATCCTATGAGTGCTTCCTGCAAATGGAACTGGATCTCCCGGTTTTCCCCGTCACCACTCCGATATTCGGATTCACAGGGGGATCCCTGACACCGATTGGCCAAGTTAAAATCCCTGTCACTATAGGGACGCCACCTCGAACCCGCACACAAGCTGTTAGTTTTGTCATTGTGGAAGGATCGCCGACTTCATATAACATCGTAATAGGACGACCAATGCTGCATACCTTTCGGGCGGTCCCTTCAACTATTCATCAGAAGCTCAAGTTCCCAGTCGACGGAATGGTAGGGGAGGTCAAAGGAGATCAAGCCCAGTCGAGATCATGTTATGTTGAGATGGTTAAGATAGCGGAGAAAGGGCGACGTGACACTCTCACCAAAGAAGACTTGGGGGACGAGAAACGCCCCCGAGTCGACCCCGAAGATAAGATTAATCATGTACAACCTATGGACGAATTGATGATGATTGACCTCGTCCCCGGTATGATGAAACAAACCCGGATAAGCAAGGATTTAGGACCACCTCTCCGAGACGAACTGATAGCGTTACTACGATCTAATGAAGACATCTTCGCATGGCAACCAAGTGACCTAACCGGTATCTCACCTCGTACTATGGTGCACAGGCTCAATTTGCGACCCGAGTGTAGGCCCGTCAAACAAAAACGACGGCACTTCGGTACCGAAAAGGACGAAATCATACACAAGGAGGTTCAGCGACTTCTGGACATCGGACATATCAGGGAAATCCAATTCCCCACATGGTTATCCAACGCAGTTTTGGTGCAGAAAGCCAGCGGCCAGTGGCGAATGTGCATCGACTTCAGGGACTTAAACAAGGCCTGCCCGAAGGACGATTATCCCTTACCTCGCATAGATCAACTTGTAGATGCCACTGCCGGGTGCGAGCTACTTAGCATGATGGATGCTTCGCAAGGATACCACCAGATTCCGCTGGACGAAAAGGATCAGCCGGCAGTAAGTTTTGTTACGGCCACGGGTACTTACTGCTACGTGGTAATGCCTTTCGGTTTGAAAAATGCAGGGGCCACGTATCAGCGATTGATGGATAGAATGTTTCGGGCTCAACTCGGACGCAACATCGAAGTCTACGTTGATGACATGCTAGTTAAAAGCAAAAGGCGTTCTACGCACCTCGCAGATCTAGCTGAGACCTTTGCCACCCTTCGCCTATATGGAATGAAATTGAACCCCGCGAAGTGTGCATTCGCAGTACAAGCTGGAAAATTCCTGGGATATGTCGTTAATCGAGAAGGCATTAAGGTGAACCAGGACAAGGTTGAGGCCGTGCTCCAGATGACACCCCCTCGCTCCATCAAGGAAGTTCAATCCTTAGCAGGGAAGGTAGTAGCCCTAGCTCGGTTTATATCACGGATGGCTGATAAGAGTCTACCTTTCTTTAAAATATTGAGGAAAACAGCTCAATTCGAATGGACTGACGAGTGCCAGCTCGCATTCGATGCATTAAAACGATCCCTCACTTGTCTGCCGATTCTTAGCACTCCTGAAAAGGGCGAAACTCTGTTCGTATACCTATCGGTAGGCGACGAATCAATTAGCTCGGTCCTGTTCAAAGAGGTGAATAACCAGCAAAAGCCGATCTACTATACTAGTAAAATCCTGACTACGTCGGAAAGCAAATATTCTGAAGTCGAAAAAATAGCGTATGCTCTGGTCCTCACTACGCGACGACTCCGGCCTTACTTCCTGTCGCATACCATGGTAATCCGTACAAGTCTACCACTTCGGCAAACCCTAGGTCAACCTACTGCGTCAGGACGAATTGTTAAATGGGCCATCGAATTAGGACAATACGAGATTCAATATCAACCCCGCACCTCGGTTAAAGGGCAGGCCCTGGTAGATTTCATCCGGGAGACTACCAGAATACCTATCGAGAAAGAGTGGAAAATTTATGTGGACGGGTCATCTACAACAACAGGGGCAGGGGCAGGAATAATAGTCATTGATCCTACGGGAACGGAGGTCGAGTTCGCTGTCAAATTACCCCGGGTTTCTAATAACGAAGCAGAATACGAAGCTTTCATCCGAGGAATGGAGGTTGCTCAGGAGCTCGGAGCGCGAGTGGTGCGAATATACTCCGATTCACAATTGGTGATACACCAACTAGAAGGCGATTACGAAGTAAAAAACGATAGAATGAAAGGATATGTGAATAAAGCTCGGGCAGTACAAGAAACCTTCGAAGCCTGCACGGTGCATCAACTTCCGAGGAGCGACAACCAACGGGCCGACTTCCTCGCTAAGATTGGGTCGTCAGTCGTTGACTGTGTTGAACGAAAAATCACCATCCTCATTGCCCCTACCCCGATGCAGGGAGTCATGATGATCGATGAAGAATCTGACTGGAGAACACCGTTGTTCAAATATTTCAGAGGAGAGCGTTTTGGCACGAAGAGGGAACAACATCGTTTGGCATATAAAGCGAGACACTTTTATGTGCGGCACGAGATATTATACAAGAGAAACTTCACCACGGTAGATGCGCGATGCCTAGGAAAGCAAGAGGTGAAACATGTCCTGGACGAAGTACACCGAGGTGGTTGCGGAGAGCATGGAGGAGCTCGGGCCCTCAAACAGAAATTACATCGGGCCGGATACTATTGGCCCGGTATGAAGAGGGACACTCATCAATATGTGCAACATTGCTTACAATGTCAGAAATTTGCCCCACTCATTCATAAACCAGGAGAAGAAATGACCATCATGAGCGCTCCATGCCCTTTTGCCCAATGGGGAATTGATCTGGTAGGACCTTTTCCTCAAACCACCGGTAGAAAGAAATTCCTTATCGTCGCGGTGGACTATTTCACCAAGTGGGTCGAAGCTGAAGCTTTGTCTAAAATAACAGAGGACGAAGTCATGCATTTCATTTGGAAATATATCTGTTGCCGGTTTGGCCTACCCCGCAGCCTCGTGTCGGATAATGGCACTCAGTTCAATGGCAAAAAGATCCGTGCATGGTGCGAAGAGATGAAGATCACACAGAAGTTTGTGGCAGTAGCACACCCCCAGGCCAATGGTCAGGTCGAATCCACAAATCGAACCATTGTCAATGGCTTAAAAAAGAGGATAGACGAACTGGGAGGCAGTTGGGTAGACGAGTTACCTTCGGTTCTTTGGTCTTACCGAACTTCGGCCAAAGCAGCTACCGGAGAAACACCATTTCGTTTAACCTACGGCACCGAAGCAGTTATTCCAGTAGAAGTGGCAATGGATACACTCCGTATAGCCACATTCGATGAGGGAACCAATGATGATGCATTGAGAACCCACCTGGATGAAATTTTTGACTTACGAGAAGCAGCCTACTTGCACATGGAACGAAACAAGAACTTGATCAAAGCCCGATATGACCAAGGGGTCCAATCCCGCTCGTTCCAAATTGGTGATCTCGTTCTACGACGAGCTGATGCCTTAAAACACACAGGAAAGCTGGAAGCCAATTGGGAAGGACCATACGTGGTCACAAAGTGCTTGGCCGGTGGAGGATACGAGCTGGCAGATGCAGAAGGAAAACCATTGCCACGGGCATGGAATGTCATCCATTTGAAACGCTTCTTCGCGTGAAAAAAAAAAAAAAAAAAAAAAAAAAAAAAAAAAGAGAAAGAGAGAAAGGAGATAGAGGCAATTAAGTCAGCGAAATCAAGACACACCTTGTACAGGCAAACAACCATTAATAAACATCCATTTTCCGATCTGGGCTAGGCCCCGTGGTTTTTTCTCTCCTCACTTGGAGGGTTTCCACGTTAAAAAATCCTTGTGTTATTTATTTAAAGTTTTACTGTGGCGTTAACTCGCGTGTTTCATTGTGGCGTTAACTCGCGTGTTTCATTGTAGCGTTAACTCGCGTGTTTTATTGTGGCGTTAACTCGCGTGGTTTAACTGAGGCGTTAACTCGCGTGTTTTACTGTGGCGTTAACTCGCGTGTTTTATTGTGGCGTTAACTCGCGTGTTTCATTGTGGCGTTAACTCGCGTGTTCCATTGTGGCGTTAACTCGCGTGGTTTAACTGAGGCGTTAACTCGCGTGTTTTACTGTGGCGTTAACTCGCGTGTTTTATTGTGGCGTTAACTCGCGTGTTTCATTGTGGCGTTAACTCGCGTGTTCCATTGTGGCGTTAACTCGCGTGTTTCATTGTGGCGTTAACTCGCGTGTTTTATTGTGGCGTTAACTCGCGTGGTTTAACTGAGGCGTTAACTCGCGTGTTTTACTGTGGCGTTAACTCGCGTGTTTTATTGTGGCGTTAACTCGCGTGTTTCATTTTGGCGTTAACTCGCGTGTTCCATTGTGGCGTTAACTCGCGTGGTTTAACTGTGGCGTTAACTCGCGTGTTTTATTGTGGCGTTAACTCGCGTGTTTCATTGTGGCGTTAACTCGCGTGTTCCATTGTGGCGTTAACTCGCGTGTTCCATTGTGGCGTTAACTCGCGTGCTTTACTGTGGCGTTAACTCGCGTGTTTTATTGTGGCGTTAACTCGCGTGTTTTATTGTGGCGTTAACTCGCGTGTTTCATTGTGGCGTTAACTCGCGTGTTTTATTGTGGCGTTAACTCGCGTGGTTTAACTGAGGCGTTAACTCGCGTGTTTACTGTGGCGTTACTCGCGTGTTTTATTGTGGCGTTAACTCGCGTGTTTCATTGTGGCGTTAACTCGCGCGTTCCATTGTGGCGTTAACTCGCGTGCTTTACTGTGGCGTTAACTCGCGTGTTTTATTGTGGCGTTAACTCGCGTGTTTTATTGTGGCGTTAACTCGCGTGTTTTATTGTGGCGTTAACTCGCGTGTTTCATTGTGGCGTTAACTCGCGTGTTTTATTGTGGCGTTAACTCGCGTGCTTTACTGTGGCGTTAACTCGCGTGTTTTATTGTGGCGTTAACTCGCGTGTTTTACCGAGGCGTTAAATCGCGTGTTTTGCCAAAAGAAATAACAGCCGAAGGCTAAGTTCAAAACACGAAGTAAACGATTGAAAATGAAGACAGTTTTCCAAGATCAAGTTGACTGATAAACTTAAAGGATAATCACCGATGAGAATCATCGGGAGATATGAACTAAATTCGAGGTCAAGACAAGACGAATATAAAAGCCCAAATTAAACTTGGAGAAAAAAGAAAAAAGGGGGAATTTCCGATATGCTGACATAAAAAACGGAAGAATTGTCAAGAATTCATAACAAAAGGAAATAAAGAACGTAACGTTTAAGAAATACATATTCAGAATACAAAACGGAAAAAATGGTTAAGTCTTCTTTATGGCCTTCACTTCGGGACTGCAGCATCTGCTTCACTTCGATTCTCAGCATCTGGAGGGGGCGGCGAAACGAGGCTTGGCTGTGCCTCGTCGGAACTGACCACCGTTCCAAGGGCCCCAATATCCCCGACGAAGTCCGTAATGGCTCCTTGACGGGTAAATTCTTCAACAAGGCCCTGGTAAACCGGCCTCCACCATTCCAAGTTGGGGTCCTCATTAACATCCCCCTCAAAACCCGGGATCACGTCATCGGGAAGGTCTTCGGCCAGTTCATTTTCCACCAGTGGGAATTCGATGCCAGCACCACCTAACCTCTTTCGAACAGCTGCAACCGCCGATGAGAAGAAGAAACGAGCCAACCCTGAAGCTTCTCGGGTGAATGTAGTCGAACGCCACAACCGGTGAAAGAAACGACGAACGAACTCTTCAATAAAACGGAGGCCCTCAGGCGACCCCGGGAACAACCTTTGCCCTTCTTTCACCCCTTCGGCGAAATTAGTAGAAGCCTGCACTCCGGCTGCGTACAGCTCGTTGGAAAGCCCTTTGGCTTTTTCTTCTAGGCTGGTGACGTGAGAACCCAGGGAGTCCTTCTCCGCCTGCAAGATTTTCTCCCTCTCCTGCAGCCTCTTCACCTCGGCAAACAGCCCTTCCTTCGACGATTCCGACATCGCTAAACTCTCCTTCAGGCCTCGGACTTCTTTTCGAAGTTGAGTCACCTCCTTCTTTTGGTTGTCGTATGCCTCACGCGAGACATCATCCCATCCCAAAGGACCCGAGAAAGCGATGGCGAATTGCTGCATGTATAAGAAATTCAAGCAAGGTTAGACTTGAATAAAAAATACGAAATTAAGGAATGGCTCCGCATGAATGAGATAAGGCAAACCTGTGTAATGTTGTGAAGAAGTAGCTCAAGTCGGTCGCCCTTACTCATTTGCCCGAAATGGGCAACATCGGTGGGAAAGGCCAGAGACCGACATGCAGCAATGGCATTCTCTGCGTTTTGGCAGAGATGAAGTCCAAAACCAGCAGGCAAGGACGACCCAGCCGGCCCGAGGGCCAGGTCAGTTCTCCGCTTCTTCGGAGCGGGCTCTTTTTCCACCACTTCTTCGGTCGAAAGAGGAGGTGGCGAAGAGGCCAGAACTATGGCAGAAGACCGCCGGGGAGGTTCAGAATCCTCAGTACGCGGTCCACCTCGAGCGCGAGGAGGCGCGGCATTCTTCTTGGGAGGCCTGGGTCTTAGAGCCCCTTCCTCCGAAGAGTGTTTCTCTGATTCAGCGACCAAAGGACGCTGGAATTCGAACGCGTCAAATCCCGGCTCCGGCTCGGACGGGCGAATAGCCGTTTTATCACCTCGGAACATCCTCTTCATCCTTAAATCTATCCACAAAATTGGGAAAAACAGGATTAATAAATGAGGGGTAGAACAGGTAAATATGGAATTAGCGAGATGACAGAAACATTTATCCAAAGTAAAACAGTTGACCGAAATAAGGACAGGTGTCGCGATTAAACCCACCTAAATCTTCCCGAGTTAAGGAATATGTGCTGTTGTCGTGAAAATAGAAGTGGCGAAGCATCGGCGGAAAGCTGGTGAGGCTATCCGGGACGCCGTAACTCGGTTGAAAGTGAGATATCATTTTTAACAAACATTCATCAACTGCCAAGGGTTTTCCCCTTTTCTTCTCAGGCAAGGTGGCAAGCCAAGGGCATAAGTAGGGAGTATCAACGGGATTTTTTGCGAAAAAATAATGACCTTGCCACCCATCGGTTTTGTTGGGTGGCATCAATATTTTGAAACCCGGACGAGCCGAGATGGAAATATGGAAGGGACTAGAATTTTTCAACACCATGACACTTCGGAAGCGAGCTGGTGTAGGGATCACCCCCGACCAAGCGCATAGCATGCGGAATCCGGTCATGATTATTATGGCATGAGGGTGGAATTGGTTAAGAGACACATTACATAGTTGGGCAATTTCAGAAAACCAGGGCGAAATAGGAAAGGACAGACCGAAATAGAACTGCTCTGAAAACCAAGTACTAAAACCTAGAGGGGGATTTAAAGGGCGGTCATCTCGCGAAGGTAGAATCAACTCGACATCGGTAGGGAGGCCTATGTCGCGAACTAAGTTAGCCAGATCTATTTCGGTTAGGGTACTGGGCCCCCATTGGTCGTCCAGATCTCGCCCCTCGGATAATGAAGGCGAACCACTCCTCGCGGAAGAAGAAACCTCTTTCTTGCCTTTCTTCTTGGGTCGTTCCAAGAGTTTACCCGAAGGGGAGAAATAAGGCCCCTCCTCCGACGAGGAAGAGATAGAAAAAGCGGGGTTCTCACCCCCCTCCCCGGAGGGCACTTTTTGGCCGAAAGGGTCAGGAGAACGGGCAGACATTATCAAATTCGAAGAGTAAAGGCAGAGGTAATAAGAGATGGGGGAAAGAAGCAGTACCTTGACCGGGGAAAGGAGTAGGCTCGAGGAGGGGAAAAACTCTGTCTCAGAGAAGAAAATCACCAGAAAGCAAATAAGAGAGAAAATGCGTAGGGGAAAAGGAAAAATTTTTACAAATTGGGCAAGCTGGGTATTTATAAGGAAAAAAGGTAAAGGGAAATTAAATCTCAACCACCCATTCGGACGAACGAGATCAAAAGTTGGCCGCCTCGAACTTGACGCTAAAAAGCACCGATTGAAATCCCTTCATCATGACCTAGGGAACTCGAATCGACCGCATTGATTGATAGGGCGGCCAGAGGCGGAAGGCACATTTCCCCATCAGAAGTAAAAGTTAAAAACGAGCTATTACCTCGCGTCTCATACTCCATACTTATCAAACGAGATAATACAAAGTCTTCTCGCCCGATAATTAAGGAGTAGGGGGGAGTAGTTGATACGGGCTAGTTCGACAAGTAACAAATAAGCGTAAGCCCGTTAGGTTAAGCCCAATATGATAGGCCCACAACGAAGAACCCATGACGACCTAGCTCGGCATTATGAGCGAAATCGCCGTATGGTGCGAAGTTCGGAGTCACGTAAGGAGTACCTTAACTCGCCAGCCCAATACCAAAACAGGGCAGGGCGAGCCCAGGACAATACAGGCCCAAGATACATGACTTGGGGGAAAAGAGAAACCCTAAAAAAGGAAAGCCTTGAAGGCCAAGCTTTCCTCATCTATAAATAAGAGAATCAACACACGCACACACAAGGATATAGACTAATCACTGTTACATTGCATACACGTTTTTTCCTCTGTTCCGATCGCTGACTTGATCGTCGGAGCTTTCCCGCCGGGAACCCCTCCCGGCGTTGCAGGTATCCTCACCGGAGTAAGGGCCCAGCTGACTTGGAGAAGAAGGAAGCCCCACGGACCAAATCAGTATTGATGTATTTAACAAATGTTTAAAAGGGTATATCAGCCATTTACTGCTGTAACTGTGCCAATCAGTCGAACCAAATGTCAAACTGATCACATCACATACTCTTGTTCCCCCTTTTGACAACCATAAGAATCACAACACGATTTTAAAAATTACAATACAAGTCCAACGTTGTTATCCGAATGAGATTATCTAAATGTGTTTAATGTAATCCATTGGGGTAGAGCAAAAGACATCTAAGAAGCTAGTTTAGTCAAACTTGTTTACGCGTAAGGAAAGTGTGATTACTGTGGGGATTCATTGAAAAAAAAAACAATATATTTCTCAATTGCAATAAATTTCATATTCAACAATTCTTTTAGGGCGATATAATAAGTAAACTTTTAGGGCAATATAATAAATTTCATACTTAACAATTCTTTTAGGGCAATTATAATAGGTAAACTTTTGGCAACTGAGTTCAAGCATATTCGGTGGCTTAAAAAGTAATTATGTATTAATGATCATAATTCTAAATTGACAAAGATAATTAGGGTCTTTCGGAGGCCGACTTCACGAAAAGCAGGAAGTTTCAAGGCAACTTCAGCTGCTTACTCATCAAAAAAAAAAACAAAAAAAGTAGGGCAGCTTATCATATATGTTTTAATTTTCGTGTTACGTATTAACGCGTGATTTCTTCTTCGAAACCTGTTACTTAATAGGAGAAGCTTCAAGGCAGTATATTTAATACAAGTACAGTTTCCAATGCCTATAAAAACCCCCTTCACTTATTTCACTTGTAGTCGCAGATAAAAATAACCTGAAAGAAGGAAGAAAAAAAAAAAGAAAAAAAAGAAAAACAGGTCAACTCGCTGAGTCACTCACACAAGCTCACGGAGTTATTCACACTCAGTGAGTCCATACGTACCATTTCTCTCTCTCTCTTTTGGCTAACGTGTGCATGATGGCGGTGTATAATTAGTTTAGCGCTGTCTCCGAACAAGTTAACTGACAATGTCGGATTCTGTGGGGATTTCAAGTTTCGAAGTTGAAGCACAGCAATCACTTTTGGGAATCTCGTCCGTGCCGCCGCCGGAAACAGCCACCGCCAGAATCAGGTCAGTTATTTTGCTAGTTCGTTCCACTCAACTCTTCAAGTTGGGCGGCGCCGGAGCTAACAACAACGACGACGACGACGACAATATGATCAGCACTACTTCTGCACCCGCGTCAACCTCATCTGATGCCAGTTACGCTTCTATCCCCATGGCCGCCGATGATCAGATTCTCATTAATATTCCGGTATATCTATCATCAAGCATTTAGCATTAATTGATCGTAATACTTGTATTAATTATTTGATGTGATGAAATAATTAATACTTGTACGTAATTCATTTGCAAATTAGGGTTCGACGATTGAAGCTGCAGCTGATGCCAGTTACGCTTCTATCCCCATCGCCGCCGCCGCCGATGATCAGATTCCGGTATATCTATCATCAAACATTTAGTACTAATTGATCATAATACTTGTATTAATTATTTGATGAAATAATTAATGCTTGTACGTAATTCATTTGCAAATTAGGGTTCGACTATTGAAGCAGCAGCTGAGGCAACTCTGCATGAGGAGATCTTGACCCCACAATCGGTCAACATCGAGCTCCAGCAGATTTTGCAGATTAACAACATCGCCGATACTGTGAAGAAGAGGAATCTGCAAGAACTCAATGATTTTGGAGGTGTTAGAGGAGTTGCAGAAGCATTGAACACAGATCTGGATAAAGGAAAAATAATTTCAAACCCTAACAAAACCTGCACCGAATGCAACCCTAGCCAACTATCCCAACTTCTCCTCACTTTCTTCCATTCTTTTCTAGCAGCTTGGAATAACTACACCATCTTTCCCCTCTCCGTCGCTGCGATTTTGTCGCTAGGGTTCGGAATCAAGTAGGAGGAAGGCTTGTGCATCGGCTGGCTCAACGGCACGCTCATAATTCTCACAATCTTCATTCTTGTCACGTGCACAGCCGTACGCAAGTGCTGGGAAGAGAGGTCACGTAAAAAATTGGAGAACATTTTTTTACCTGAGATTTGTAATAAGGTGCAAGTACTTAGAGGTGGGGAAGCTGAGTCTATTAAGGAAATCGACCTCGAAGTCGGCGACATAGCAGTTCTCCGAAAGGGAGATCTTGTTCTCGCCGATGGCATTTTCGTAGATAGCCGAGCAGCGCTCGAGCTAGACGACAACGGCTCGGTAATCGATGAGGATAACCCGTTTTTGTTTTACGGCAGTAGAGTGATCAACGGAGATGCTCGGATGCTGGTCACATCCACAGGCATGGACAACTTGTGGGGTGAGACAATGAAGAACCAGCTGCTAGGGTTGGACGACAAGAGGTGTAAATTCGAGTCTTATATTCATACATTGAATACATGTATTCATTTTGTTGGTCTTGGTATAACCATCCTCTTCATCATAGTGCTTTTCCTTCGATACAAATTCGGAAAGTTGGATGAAGAAAGGAGATACAGGCCGGAGTCGAAGGGAGAGCCTGTCTCTGTGAAAACTATAGTGTGGAAGCTATGAAAGGATTCGTTACGGGATCTAAGTCGACGGCTAGGGTTTTGACAACTTTGTTAAGTGTCTCGTTGTTGGGGGTAATGGAAGGTATGCCACTTGTCATCTCAATTGCAACAATTATATGGAGCCGCAAAACACTAGCGCGCAAGGCCACTGAGAGAGATTACCTTGCTTGCATTAAGATGGCCAGTGTCACTACCGTAATTTGCGCCGACAAATTCGGAGGGCTGACGGAGCACGATTATAAAGAGGTCGAAATCGACAAGTTTTATGTTGGTGAAGGATTTGTGTGTGAAAGCTCGGTTGTAGCATCCAATGTTCTCGATGGTTTATGTGATGGAATCGGTACGGTTTTTCTGACGCACGAAGACGATTATTGCGGGTCGGAATTAGGGCAGATGGTCTCGTGGGCCGAGGCGAAATTGGGCATGAAGAGAGAATCTGTGATTGAACAATGCACACTGATAAGCTATTGCAGTGTGAACATTGATCCCTTGCAACAACTTTGCCAAGTAGTAATAATGGAGAAAAGTAGTAAAGGGAGAACCCTGCATTGTAAAGGACCACCGGGATATATACTGTCGTTGTGTTCACACCAGTACGATGCTGACGGGAGAATACAGGAAATAGACGAACCGAGACGGAGAACCCTCGAACAAGCCATTCAACAAATGCAATCTGATCAAGAAGCGGATCAAGCGATTGCATTTGCTTATAAATATGTGACGATGGATTTCGATCATGAGTGCTCAGCACCAGTTGAATCGAAAGACTTGATCTTCTTAGGAATGATTAGACAGAGAGAAACGAGAACCGACGATACGAAACGAGCTATCACACGCTTGAAGGCCGAACGTGGAATTAGGACAGTTCTTGCCACGAGAGATGATGTTGCCGTACTCGAAACCATTGCCCGAAACTGCGGGCTGCTGTTAACTACTCCCGAATCGGCCGGCGAAGATTTATCGGTTAGTATTACAGCCGAAGAATTCCGGAAATGGAGCGATGAACAGAAAATGGAGAAGGTAGACAAGATTTGTGTTATGGGAAACTGTCTCCCATCCGACAAGATCCTTCTCATCGAGTTGTTGCAAAAGAAAGGGCATGCGGTGGCGCTTCTAGCACAGCGAACGACCGACGCGCCTGCACTGAGAAAAGCTGACGTGGGCATCGCTTTCGGATCTTGGAGCTCCGAATTGGCAAGAGAGTGCTCCGACATCACCATCTGGGATATTGGTAGTAACCCCTTCACCTTTCTGCTAAACGTCGTCGTAGGCGGGATCCATTTTCAAGAAAACATCAGAAAATCCATCCAGCTCCAGCTTATCGTCACAATCTCAAGCACGCTGATCAACTTCACTGCAATCGTGTTCCTCGGAGATTCCTCCATAACAGCCGCCCAGCTTCTCTGGCTGAATCTGGTCGTCGCACTCGCGGGACTGGTGCTAATGCTGACTGGGCCGTCGCCGGCGGCGGTGACGTCATCGTCGGGAAAGCTGATGACGAAGGCAATGTGGCGGAACATAGCCATTCAAGCTTCGTACCAGACGGCCGTGTTCGTGGGGCTTCAGCACAGAGGGAAGGATATGCTGGGAACGAGTGGGGGGCGAGTCAAATCGGTGATATACAACGGGTTGTTCCTGTGCCAGATGTTCAACAAATTCGTAGCTAGAGAGATCGAAAGGAAGAATTTCATGAGTGGTTTATTTGAGAAGAAGAATGTTTGGTTTTGGGTGGGTTTGGTTGGGTTCTTGATGAGTCAGATAGTGTTTGCGGCGGCGGAGCATGTTATCGGGGGCACTCCGGGGTTGACTTTTCAGCTTTGGGGTTTCTGCTTCCTAATCGGCGTCGTTTCGTGGGTGCTGGATTGGATTGGGAAAACTGTCTCTGATTTAATTGGATTGGTTGGTTTCTGGAAATATAATTTATAAATTAATTTCTAGAATAAACAAGGCCGGACTGTATATCATCAGATAGCCAATCACGAGCCTGTTATTTAATTTGAAACTAGAAATGATGTAATTACTTTTATCCACTTTAGTGTAAAAATTATTTTAGTTCCATTTGGATGCTGGAAATTTGACATAATCAGACACGTGTGTACCTATGTGTGTTTAGTTGGTAATTTTTTTATTAAATTTACGATTCAAATTCATCGAATGCAAATAAGGGGGTGTAGCATCTAACCCTCACATTTGGACTCATTTCAAATCCATTCGTTTCAAATGTTTCAATACTAAAATGCAACTTCATATTTTCAGTTCCAAATAAAGACATATAATTAAGTTGATCTTTAATTTGTTTACCATGAGTATGTGACAAGTCTTGAATCTTGATATATATGAGCGCAATATTTCTATTATACAGTAGAAAGTAAATAAATTAATAACATCGCTTATATAATAATTTCTTCATGTGAGGACTCGGTAAGCACCTATCAAATTATTAGTTCAACTATGAATAACTAGTTAAATCTCTAACACAAATTTTTACTATCTTTAGCATAAAACACCCAAACTCTCTTACACATATGCAGGTAACAACAATATATATATATATATATATATATATATATATATATATATGCTGAATGAAAATTGAGACATTTTTTTCAAGCAATGAAAGCAGAAAGACAGACAAGAAATGTATATAAATATATAGTATGATTATCGCAAATTAAACCGGAAATATATATATGTCAGATTCAATATACTGATTATAGTTGTGCCGAGAACTAACCTGCGTGGATTCAGAAATGCAAAATGAAATGAGGTTTCGATCAGATGGGAGTCGCCGCCGGTGATTTTATCGATCTGCAGGTCAACTTTTAACAGTAGTCCTCCTCCTCCTTCTTCTTCTTCTTCTAAGGCTCCCCTCTCTCATTATATTATATATTAAGTCTCATCTTCAGCTGCGTCCCACCCACTTTAATTATACTAATTAACTGCGTTTTCCCGGTAGCTTCAATTGTTGTTTCTAGGATATATATCCTCTTGTTCCAATTGTATTAAACTATTACTCCCTCAGTTCTTAAATAATTGTCACTTTTCATTTTTCATAAAAATTAAGAAACTCAATAAATATATCTTGATTTTAGAAAAATCATATAAAAATGACTAAAACAACCTTTAATATTTAATGATTTATAAGAGAAAATTAATGAATATAGTTTCATTAATAAGGTTAAAATAGGAAAAATGTATTTAATGCAGTATTAGAAATCTAAAGTGACAGATGATATAGAATAAAAAAGACCGTTATTGTGGGAGTAATATAAAAACCACATCACATGTGCCAAATTGAAATTAATCAATTAAATAATGGTTTTTGTCATTGATGTATTGGAATATGCCTTATAGGCATTGGGATGAAATAGTATTAAATTCTGCAGGTCATTTGTATTTGATCACATGCGCCAAATTGAAATTAATCAATTAAATAATGGTTTTTGTCATCGGTGTATTGGAATATGCCTTGTAGATATTGGGATGAAATAATATTAAATTCTGCAGGTAATTTGTATTTGGTGTCTAGTGGAATTAATTATTCTGTAGCAACTAGCATTTTTATCAGTCACAAATAATCTTAATTAAATGCCAGATTAAATTTGTAATTAAAATGTTGAATTCATAGATGAAATTGAATTGAAAACTACAAAGTACGAAGCACATGTCTATATTAATTTTTTTTTTTGAATTTTTATTTAATTTATTCATGTAAGAATTAATCAAAGAAAATTACACGTGACTCGATTCGGCCAAGGCTTGATTTTGGACATGTTTTGTTAATGGGCCAAATTAAATGTGGGTATTGTTCGGGCCACATTGTAGCAGAGCTATTCTATTTTGTTAATGGGCCAAATGTAAATGCTGACGTATATTTTTTCTAGAAGAATGGTGACATATACAATATTAAGTAAAGTTACTGTCTAAGACAGTAATAATGTTGCAGTAAGATAATAATATTACTGTTTTATATAGTAAAATTATTGTCTGAGACAATAATATTTCACTCAGACAACAACTTTGCAGGTTGTGACATAATATTGCAGGCTGATACAATAATATTAATATTAGAACAATAATATTATTATCTGAGACATTATTATTAATTTTAACACAGTAATATTACTAAAAAAGAGTAAAAAAAAGAATAATTGCTCCTATTTAACCAGAGTAGCCATATATAAACATTTATGCTGCTCACTTTCTAAGCCGTAACCGCTCTCTCAATCAGGTGTGCGATTCAATTTCTTCGTTTTAGGAAGAGCATGGTTCCAGATTTATGAAAAATATGCTAGTGTGTATGATTTTTGTTAATCTTGTTGGGGTTCTGCAAAAAAATTGGCAATTTATCGAATGATTGTACGTAAAAGATGCGATTACATGAATTCGAATTAGAGCAAGCTATTTTAAATTAGGTAAAAAATAAAATCTGAATATATCTATTTGAACATATCTATTTAACCCATAAAAAAAAAGGGTGGACATATCAATTTAAAAAATGGTGTAATTTGACGAGTCCATCACACCAAAAGTCAAACTAAAGACATACTCCACTCCCCATTTTGCCAACGAGGTAGTTTAGTCAAACTTTTCTACGCGTAATAAAATGTGATTACTGTGGAACCATAACGGAATAAATGTTTATGGTGTTATAGAATAAACCATCTATTATATCATATAACTCAGTGTATATAATTGTAACAGAAAAGATTTTTGAATACAGAAGCTTTTCAATCTATTCAATCAAGTATCTCTTTTGTATTACAACTATGTGCTATATATAGAATTCTCATGTACATGCATGGTGCCATCTGTAAACATTGGCTAACCATTACTTACAAAATTACACGTAGGTTGACTTGGTCCACATAGTGAAGATATCTTAATGCTTAAGTCTATAAAGGATATTATTGTAATATATGGGAATTTTTTTTGCGTATACCTATCACTACTAGAAATCCGCTGTTTAGCAACGGAAATTAACGACGTATACCCGATGCGTTGCTATAATAAGCATTTAGCGATGACATTAGCGACATATATTAAATTTGTCTCCTCGGCTTTTAGATTTCAATTATAGTGACGTCAATTAGTAACGAATAAGAAATCCATTTCTATAATAAGAAGTTAGAAACAACCTTAGCGACGCTCATAATAGTCGTTGCAAACATAAATTGTTAGCGATGGAATGTTACAACGGATAATAATTTTATTTCTAAAATAAATATTTATCAACATATATAGCGATGGACAATATACTCGTTGCCATAATAAATATTTAGCGACTGACCTTTGCGACGACCAATAAATCTATTTCTAATATTAAAAGTTAGCGACAAGTATAGTCACGGAAAATAGAGCTGTGACTGAAATATATACTTAGGGAAAATATTTAAGTACGAGTGGTAACTCCCGATTCTAAAATAAACAGATGACAGAATACGAAAAAATGAACCCATTATTGGTGAAAAAAAAAACGAAATTTGCAATCACTTTGTTTCCCACTTCAATTGAATTATGGATACTACTTTTTAATTTAAGTTTTCATAATCATCATTAAATTTTGAGATATATATATATATATATATATATATATATTGGTAATTATTTTAGATTATTTTTTGTTAAAAGTAATAGAGATTTAAATTATAAATTGAGTTTAAATTATGTTACAAAATAATATTTTGGTTATTGAATCCTTATTAATGGATTAATACGTTTCTATTATTCTTTTTTTATTCTTAAAGCATAATTAAGTAATTAGTTGAATAAGTTAAAAAAATTGTGAAGATTTCATTGGCCGTAAGAAAGGCAATTTGGAGTTTTAATGCCAACTAAAGAAAAAGACCTACCCTAATACAATTGTATCAGTTCAGAGAATTCAGAGAGACGCATAAAGAAAAGAGACGAGGAGTTCATCACCAGTTCGGGTACAAGTCCGCGTTATCTAGGTTTGATACCTCTCTTCGTCATCTCACCAGTTCGGCCACCAGGTAATTGCAAAATTTCGTTTTCTCTCTTCCTCCATGGAACACAATATTATGCTATTGATTTTTGGGAGTTTGTTCAGTAAAAAACCCGTGATTGAATATTTTATCGCCTTCTCTATTTTTTTTGGTCAATTATTTCCAATTTATATTTGATTTGATAATCATCATAGACTCTGTGCTTGGAAGTCGGAACTAGTAAACTTTTCATGTTTTGAGTAATCCATAATCTGTAAGTGATTTAGTATAGTTATTCCCCTTCGATTATTTTTTTGAAGAATCTCAGTTAATTTTATGAAGAATCTCAGTCAATTTTATTAACATAATTGTATGTAGTGTAGGATTTCATAATTCTTGTATTGCTATTGCTTACCTATATTGGTGCTCTGTTTTATTAACAAACTAAATTTTGTTACTACTATGCAATTAAATTAACAAATGATCATTATTTGTTTATGTGTTATACTAATAATACGTTCAATATATATGGATAACTATATATGTCCTATTTTTTTAAAATTAATTTACTTCAGATTTTTGATCTAGCTAGCATGAGTTCATTAAGAGCTGATCGTATTTGGATGTACAATAGACTTGTACAAAGTCGAAAAGGATTGATGGAAGAGTTTATTAGAGGCGTTGAAGAGTTTATAACTTTTGCACTATTGCAAGACAATTTTGTATCTAACGGCAATATACGGTGCCCGTGTTCAAGGTGTGGTAATCTGAAATTTCTAGAAATTGAGGATGTAAAGACTCACCTATATAAATATGGTTTTGTTCCTGACTATTATCAATGGGTATCACATGGGGAGCCGTACGTAGAAGTCGTTAGTCCACAGTCTTCCGTGGGCATAGAAAATGAAACTATTGTCCAAAGTACATCACCAAATCCATATCGCACAATGGTTTTAGAAGCAGCAGGGATCGATTATAATTTTGAATTTGAAAGAAATGATTCGGTTCGAGATGAGGAAGAGCTTCCTAATAGTACTGCCGATAAATTTTATAAATTGCTTAAGGCTACAGAGGAGCCACTATATGAGGGTTGTAAGTCTCATACTCCACTGTCAGTAATATCGATGTTATTGAACATTAAATCCGAGTTCACAAGCAAATGCATCAGAAATATCTTCGTCGGAGCAAGGAGAAATAGGTGATTCTCAACAGAATCTTGGATCGCAACAAAGACTTGCTACGAGACGAATCTTGTTGAAAGTTGATGGAGATAGGTAAAATATTTTTTGTGTATTTTAATAAAAAATATATAATAGTGTGTAAGAAAATAATTTTCCTTTGTTAACAGTTTTGATCCTTTCGATGCATCAAGACGATTGGTTGAGATATACAAAAAATCATTTAGTGGTGCATGGGCTACATGGAGAAATGTCCTTATTTATGTTAGGGATCGTTGGTTTGATGATTTTCAGGTATCGGTTCAGTGTGTTATTCTTGTGTTATGTAGCATGAAATTTAGATCAAATATCATCACTTAATTTATGCATTTTATTATTTATAAATACATATATGTTTGTTGTTGATGTGTTACATTTATTTAATGTGTGCATAAGTTTTATTATTGGGATAATGAGGATCACTTGGCTATTAGAAAACTTTTTGACCACAAAGGAAGTACAAGTTTGAGCAATACCATGAATAAGGCGAAAAAAATATTTGACGAGAAAAAAGTGATACCTAGGTGGATCAATCAAAATCATTGGAATGAATTGATGGCTTATTGGAATACTGATAAGTTTAAGAACAAGTCAGATACTAATTCCAGTAACAGAAAATCGAGTATTGATGGTGCAGGTCCATCCTTGCATACGGGAGGATCAATTCCTGTATCAGAATATAAAAGAAGATATGTATGTATAGTTTTGTTAATCTATACTTGTTATAACTCAATTAATTGAAAGTTAATCAATTTTTCTTTCTTTTAGGTGAAAGAGAAAGGGGTCGAGCCTAGTGCCTCAAAATTATTCTTGATGATTCACAAGACGAAAGAAAATAAGAACTAGGTTGACACTAAATCTAAATCTACATGGGTAAGCATTTCTATCATTTTGATATTAATTGTTTCTTTAAGATTTATATATATATATATATATATATATATATATATATATATATATATATATATATATGTATATATATATATATATATATATATAGAT
>NW_012194114.1:1880126-1904281 GCF_000504015.1 Erythranthe guttata
ATATATATATATATATATATATATATAGATGTGTGTATGTGTGTCACTGTCCTAATAATTTGGATCAGCTTTGATTAAAATTAAATCATGATTTATGCAAAATAAGTTTGTTTAATCTAGTTTTGATGATATAAATATAGTTTGAGGAAGCTTTTAGCCAAGCCTGTTCAAACGAGAGTAATGAGTAATATATATAAATATAGTTAGGACAGCAATATATATATATATATATATATATATATATATATATATATATATATATATATATAGAGTACTTTGTCTATTCCCAGTAGCTGCTTATGTGTGTATGCAATTATGTTTTATAAATTTATTATTTATTTTGTAATATTTCAGGATAAGTTTAAAGTTATCGTCAAAAGGCGTCGTTTAAATGATGTTCCTGAGCCAAACATTGATGGAGAAGGACATGAGGATGTAGATGAAGAGGAAGAAGAAAATAATGTAGATGAAGACGAAGCCTTCATTTCAATGGCATCAACTCTTTCTAAAGAAGTTCTTGATAATGCTTGGGTTGAAGCAACTGGAGGGCCGATAAAAGGAAGAGTTTACGGTCTTGGATCAGAATCCATCACTCTTATGCAAGGAACTGGCCTTACATCTTGTGCTCCGACAAGTTCTTCTCTAGTTCCACCAGTCCCTTTTGAGAACTTACTTGACACTGCTACCTTTCAAGAAGCTGTTGACCGTGTCGTAGAGCAAAAACTAGCCAATATGCAAGCTTCTTTTGAGGATAAACTTCGAATCATTGAGGCTGCCATGAAAGGGATGCAGTCAAGTCAACCTGAAGGATCATTATGAGAAAGAGGTTCAACATCACACTTGTAGGATATGTTTTTTAATTTTAAATCCGACAATTTTGCAGGCTACTAGAATACTTTCGAAATTCTTTGGGACAAATTTATGAATATTATTATGCTGATTTATTTTTATTGATCTATGAATTTTTATTGGCAAATTATCGTGTAGCATGTATTAAAATATTGCATCGAATAATTAAAATATTGTTTTTTTAATAAATAACATAATTTTGGCGATGGATTTAGTGATGGATATATGTATCAGTTACTGATTTGGCGATAGTTTCTAGCAACAAAATTAGTCATATTTTTTGCAACAACTTATTTACAACGGAATTAGAGATGTATTTTGTAATGAATCATTACAACAGATTTCGTGACGGATGCGGCGATGGATCATTAGTAACGAACACAGCGACGTATTTTGAGATGGTATATTAACAACGTTCTTAGCGACGGCGACTGTGACGACATATTTGTAACGACCAGAGCAACAAATTTAGTTATGTAAATTAGCAACGTAAATATTCAGATTTAGCAACATCATCTCCATCACAAATGTAGCGACGAATCTTTGCAACAGATAATAGCCGTCACTACATGTAGCAACGAATTTTGGCCATGTGTTGCTAAAAATTAGTGACGCGCTGTTTAGCGACGGTCGTGGCAACGAGCGCCAACCGTTGGAAATTGCCATTTAGTGACGGATTTGTCTAATGTAGCGACGTTTGGGTCCGTAGATAAACAACGGATTTCTAGTAGTGTATTAATATTTTAGTAGCTAGTGGGACAAAACATCCGATGACCCTCCCGCTCTTCCCTACACCCCAACACCCCTGATGCCCCACAGGCACACTCCTCCAATCGACCTGAATGGCCACCCAAACCCCCACTTATTTCCGTCGACCAACGTGAACCAAGTTCCCCCCACACCCACTGCTCCTATCCCCCAAAATGGACACCTGAGTCCACAGCCTCGCAGCTCTCCTTTTTTCATACCAGCCCTCCCAAATGGCCACTTGAATCCCCGCCTCATACACCCGACACCTCCGACGACCCCCCCACCCACCAGGGTTTGGCCCGGTTTTTGAATTCACTTCCACCACCACGGACACCTCGCCGCCCAAATCCCCTTTCACCAAGGACCATAGGAAACATAACGTCACCTTACATGGACCATCACAATCGCCTGATCATCCTCAGCCCAACCGAATACATGTTTCCGACTTTGCACACTACGCCCCATTTTTTTACAAGCGCCCCTTTCAACAATCGGCTTCTCTTAGAGGTTGCTCAAGAGAGAGAAGTCATGCATCCGGGGAGAGTATTCCACTTCAGAATAACCCTTCGCCCTCTCAACCAATCAAACGAGCACCCCTCACCCTGGACTACATCAGTGTACCAAAACGATGGTGTGAATCAGCACCTACACACCCAGAATGGCATTGGGCCCTCCACCTTCCAACCACATCAAAATCAAATGAAGATTCTTGCGTGGAACTGTAGGGGGGTTCATCGCTCTGATTTTTATCTAGCTGCCCGAGACTTAATTGCTCGTCATAATCCACACGTGTTCATTGTGATGGACACTAGGATGACCCCCGAACGTTCTGCTACGATTATTCAACGTTTTAATTTCACTGATAATACTATAGTTTCTGTTGTTGGCTATGCAGGCGGTATCTAGATGCTTTGGAATGCTGCCCAAATTACCCTTATACAAACACGAGTATCGAATCGTATGATACATGCAGTTGCTACTCTCAACCCGGGAACTCCTCATTTCCTGCTGACGGCCATGTATAATTACCCGCAGACTCACTTGCAACCTCAGGTTTGGCACGAACTCATACAGACTGCTAATTCTATTAATCTTAATTGGGTAGTAATTGGAGATTTTAATAACATTTTGCATGCAAACGAAAAAAAAGGGAGGAAATAAACCGTTAATTTCAAAAATATCCCAGTTTCGCAATTGCATGGCACAATGTGAACTGTTTGATTTGGGTTTTTCTGGACATCCATACACATGGAATAACCGAAGATTTGGAAAATCTTTCATTTGCGAAAAGCTAGACCGGGCTTTCGCTAATCATTCCTGGCATAATCTGTTTCCCTTCACTAAAGTTTATCATTTTACATCTAGTTCATCTGACCACTCTCCAATTCTTTTAGATACGCATAGCAATCATTCGAAATTCAAAAAACCCTTTAGATATGATATTGCATGGTCTACTCATGAGGCTTTTAAAAACATTGTTCAAAATGCTTGGTCTAATTATCAACATGGTGTCTACCCTCATGATTTCTTTAAACACTATCAATCTTTTAAATTTAAAGCTCTATGGTGGAAAAAACATATCTATGGCAACATAGATAGGAAAATAGATACCACTAAAGAACTTATAGAACAAGCTACTTCTGAGTTAGACAACTGTTATTCTGACTCGATTCACAATAAACTTAATCTTCTTAAAACTGAACACAAAAAGCTGCTCGCCCAAAAAGAATTATATTGGCGTCAACGATCAAGGGTTGCGTGGCTACATGATGGTGATAATAATACAAATTTTTTTCATGCTTTTGCATCAGATAGGAAACGACGCAATATGGTCCAAAGTCTAAAAACAGAATCCGGAAATTGGATTTATGACCTAAAAGAGATTCAAACCTACTTTGTTACTTTCTTTTCCAATCTCTACACTTCTAATAATCCTCGTACACATACCTTTTGTGACCTTGACTGTCCAAGAATTCCCACTACCGCCCACAATTCTTTGATAAATAATGTGTCCGATAGTGAAATTTGGCTCGCCTTAAATCGAATTGGATTGGACAAAGCGCCTGGTCCCGATGGACTAAATGGCCATTTCTTCAAAACATACTAGGATATTCTAAAGGTATCTGTTACAGATACTATCCAGCATTTCTTTCTAACTAATAACATGCCACATTATCTTAACAGCACTCGGATCATCCTTGTTCCTAAAAATAACAACCCACATCTCATCAACCATTTCCGGCCTATAAGCCTCTGTAATGTAATGTATAAGATTATTTCTAATATTTTGGTTAATCGCCTCCGCCCGATTTTGAACACTCTAATATCCCCTTTCCAAAATGCTTTTATTCCCAAACGGTTTATTGGTGATAATGTTATTATGGCGCACGAACTACTCCACAATATGAAATCCAAAAAATCTAAAACTTCTTACATGGCCCTAAAAATTGATCTTGAAAAGGCATATGATAAACTGGAATGGAGTTTTATCAGTACTGTCCTGAACAAATACAATTTTCCATCCCCAATGATCGACTGGATTATGGGTTGTATACGATCTGTATCTTTCACCCTTTCTACGAATGGATTCATTTCACAACCTTGGAAACCCCAACGTGGGCTGAGGCAAGGTGACCCCTTATCCCCATACATATTTATTTTATGTTTGAATTTTCTTGTGCAAAAATTTGTTGAAGGACAGACTAACAATCAATTTGATGCTCTTAAATCTAGTAAAAATGGCCCTTTTATTCCCATTTTGTGTTTTGCCGATGACTGTATTATATTTTCTAAAACAAATCAAAAATTTGTTGATTTTATTCAAAACACTCTTTCTCTTTTCGCAGAAGAATCTGGTCTCAATATTTGTTGGCATAAGTCCAAAGTTTTTTTCTCCAAAAATACTAATAGTACAATTCGAAGATCCATTTGTGATCAGCTTAATATAAAAGCTGGTAATACGGGTGAAAAATACCTTGGCCTCCCATTAATTATTAACCGAATCTCAAAGACAACCTTCTATGATATAATTCTCAAAACTCAATCTCGAATTTCTAATTGGTACAATAAATACTTGTCATACGCTGGAAGATGTACGCTTATTAAGCATGTGTTAAATACCCTTCCTAACTATACCATGAACACTTTTCAACTTCCAGCAGCTACCATAAACACACTCTCTTCCCTTAACAAAAAATTCCTTTGGAACTCTACATCTCAATCCCACAGAAAAAGTCTTGTAAACTGGCATTCTGTTTGCTTGCCCAAAACCAAAGGAGGACTCGGTATTCGCGACCTACACGTTCTAAACAATGCTTTTATCCTCAAGATAGCTTGGCGACTTCTTACTGATCCATCATCTCTTTTGACCAAACTTATGAAATACAAATACTACCCAACAAATACCATTCCCAACGTAACTAAACCAAAACCACACCATAGCAGTATTTGGAAATCAATATATAAATGTATTCATAAACTGAGAGAATGTCGGTTTTGGCTGGTTGGCAATGGCGAAAAAATTAATTTCTGGACAGATAAATGGATTGATAATATTATTATAGCCGATTATGTTTCTTGCATCCCTGATCATCTAGTAAATCTTAGAGTTTCTAATCTTATCAACCCGATTCATCAATCATGGGATCTTACTTGTGTTTCAAGTTTTATACCCCAATATATTGTTGACAAGATTTTGGCTATTCATATACCCGAACATCGTCGTAAAGATACGTTTAAATGGGCATTTACAAAAGATGGCATATTCACCCTCAAAAGTGCCTACCTTTGGTTATTTAATGACCAACATTCAAGTTTTACTCCTTCTCTCCCATGGCAAACCATTTGGAAATCCACGGTAAGTCCGCGTATTAAATTTTTTCTCTAGCAACTCTCTCATAATTGTCTGCCTACATCCGACTTCCTTTATAGAAGAAAAGTGTTAAGAATAAATACATGCCCGTTGTGTGGAACCTACCCCGAAACCATAACGCACCTTGTCTTCCAATGTCATAAACTCCAACCTCTAATCCGCAAACTCCCACACGTTCCCTCTGAAACTACATCTCATTTTTGTAGTCTCGCATATGCCCTTTCGAAAAAATACAAGACCTATTCGAACCAACTTTACACCCTCCTTTGGTTTATCTGGAAAGCTCGTAACAACTTTATTTTTCATAATATTCCAATAAATATAAACCAAATCTGGCTTCTTGTGAAAAATAGTTTCATCCCTAATATACCACCTAAACCTAACAAAATCACAATAAGCCTTCGATGGCAGCCTCCACCGGATAATTGGTACAAACTAAACATCGACGGATCAGCCCTCATGAACCCCGGAAAAGCCGGCATATGCGGCATGATCAGAGATAACACATGAACATTTATAATGGCATTTGCGAAGAATATTGGGTATACTACTAATAATGCAGCAGAAATGTGGGCACTATACATTGGTTTAAAAAAGGCAAAGGAACTTGATATACATCGACTTGTTATTGACACCGACTCATCTTTTCTTTTCTCTTGCCTTGACAGGAAGGAAGCTCCTCCCAGCTGCATGCAAACTCTTCTGAAGGACCTTCGCAGAATACTATCTAAATTCTCGAAGGTGATGGTTAACTTTTGCTATCGGGAACTAAACTACGTAGCGGATGTATTAGCTAAAATGGGGACATCCTTAGATACGGATGAAATTTTGTTGTACGATAATTGCCCCAGTTTCCTAGAATATTATATGTATCAGGACCTTTTCTCGGTGTACTCTCGTAGTACATCCAATCCTTGTAATCGTACTATGACCTTAAGTTCTTAATATAATATATCGTTTGTTCTTGTTCAAAAAAAAAAAAAACAATTCTTTTATGGCAATATAAATAGGGTTTATTTTACATTACCACAGGCTTCCAAATAATTAGAGAAGTCAAATCATTCTTTGATATATTCCTAGAGAGGTGAAAGTACTATACTACCATTATATGCAATTTTCGGTCAGACTGCATTCAGTATTTCTGGTCTTATTCTTAGCATTTTCGCTGATTTATTTATTATTATTTCTTTCTTTTTTAATAAATCTGTTTGTTAAATCTATTAATTTTTTTTATTTTTTAATTTTTTTTTCAAATCAATATGTTTACCGTATTTAAAATAACTAAATGTAACTATGTGTAAATGTAGTAAAATTTAGTAATTCGTAGTTGCGTTCTTTTTTTACCTCATAATTTTAGTCGATCAATTATATACACACACCGATACTGGCTTATAAAAAAGAAATTCATAAATTCCAACAAGAAAAAATTACAAATTTCAATATTTTTATTATAAATCACCTCAGAACCAATAAAATACAAATCGAAAATACACAAATATATGCATATGTAACTAACTACATGTTACTATATGTAACTAGTAATGTATAGTAATATATAATAATGTACAGTAATGTATACAGTCTGTTGAACATTGTAATTTGAAGTAGATGTAACTTCAACCAAATTTTTGACACCTTCCAGGAGATGATCAATGACTTTCATTAAACTGCAATTGAAACATCAAAAAAAAAATATCTTAGTACAAATCAATAAAAATTGAAGAAACATCAAAACACTTAAAAATCAACAAACACTGAGAGATCGAGAGATATAGAGAGAGGCTATAGTTGGGAAATGCTACGAATTTTAAACCAAACAGCCAGTGACTCCTCACCCCAATCGCCTACTACTAAAACCCTAGCCGCCGCTAATAAGTAATAACACCCAAGTTTCCGCGCTCACAAATAAAAAAAATTATAAAAATAAATCTGACAATATAAAAATGAACGAAATTACCATCAAAATATAAATCTCGATGAGAGAAATCCCACGGTGGGTAACCCGTCAAATTCCAACTACCGGAACATAAAATACACCTCCGACAAGACCCACCGTCGTCGAAACTATGCGTCGACTGAAAAAAAATTGCAGAGACATATTGAGTGCTCCAAACTGAATGAAATCGACACTAAAAGAAAGAGTTCGACGAGAAGAATGCAACTGTAGTTAAACAATCGAATTCCGACCACCGGAGAGAGAGTTATGACTTCGGGAAGCAACTGAGATCTATGAAGGCTGGATTTGATCTGAGAGTTGAGAGGGGAAAAGAGAAAGACGACTGCGAGTGGCTAGAGTTTAAAACTGATTTTAAAAGGGCATTATAGATATTTCAGGATGGCCAAGGGGTATATCAAATTATTATCGAAATGGAAAGGATTTGCACAAAGATGTAATTAGCTTGATGGCTAGTCCTATATAATTTCGAAATGGGAATCTCCAAAATAATCTCATATAAATACAACCTTTTAACATTTGAGTTTAAGCATATTTGGTGAATTAAAAAGTCATTAATAACTATACTTCTAAGTTGATAAGATGATTAGGGTTTTCCAGCTGCCGACTGGAAAAAGAAAAGAAAGAATTTATTCACGAAAAACAGGAAGTTTCAAGGCTCTTTCTAATAATTGATATTATTTTGCTTATTAGAATTATAAAAAATAAAAAAAATAATAAAAAAAAAAATAGTGCAGCACTCTTTTAATTTTCATCTTGCCACCAAGGAACTGCGCGTTTTTGAAAAACCTCAACTTGAATTGAGAAGCTTCAAGGCAGTTTCGTTCAAGTTTGTGCAGTTTCAAAATTTCTATAAAAAACCTTACCCCTCCCCTCTCTTCAGTTGGACTATCGATTAGGTAAAAATAAACTGAAAGAACCAAAAAAAAAAAAAAAAAAAGAAACGAAAAATAGTTCAACTCACTGAGTCACTCACACACGCTCAGTGAGTCGTTCATACTCATCGATTCCTTACCATTTCTGACACACATGGGCTGCTAACGTGCGCATGATGGTGGTGTAATAGTTTACCGGCTGCCACGGAAGAAACAGGAAAATCAAGACGATGTCGGAGTCGGAGTCGGAGTCGGAGGAGATCTCAGCTGGTTTCGACGTCGAAGCACAGCAATCACTTCTCGGAACAACGTCCGTACCGCCGCCCGCAGAAACAGCCACCGCCAGTATCAGGTCAATTATTTTGCTCATTCGTTCCACTCAACTCTTCAAGTTGGGCGGCGCCGGAGCTCACAACTACCACGATGCCGCCGTGGCCGCCGATCATATAATCAGCAGCAGCACTACTTCTTCACCGCGGTCAACCTCAGCTGTTAGTTACGCTTCTATCCCCATCTCCGCCGATGATCAGATTCTCATTAACATTCCGGTATATATATATATATATATATATATATATATATATATATATATATATATATATATATATATATATATATATATATATATATATCTTTAATCAAACAATTAATATCAATTGATCTTAAAAATTACTTGTATTAATAATTAATTTGCATACTAGGGTTCAACGACGACGACTCTGCATGAGGAGACCTTGACCCCACAATCGGTCGTCAACATCGAGCTGCAGCGCGTAGTGCAGATTAACAACATCGCCGATATTGTGAAGAAGAGGAATCTGCGAGAACTCAATGATTTTGGAGGTGTTAGAGGAGTGGCAGAAGCATTAAGCACAGATCTGGACAAAGGAATAATAATCTCAAACCCTAAAAAAACCTGCACCCAATTCAACCCTAATACCCAACTTCTCCTCACTTTCTTCCATTCTTTTCTAGAAGCTTGGAACAACTACACCATCTTTCTTCTCTCCTTCACTGCGATTTTGTCTCTAGGGTTCGGAATCAAGGAGGAAGGCTCGTGCATCGGCTGGCTCAACGGCGCGCTCATAATTCTCACAATCTTATTTCTTGTCACGTGTACTGCCGTACACAAGTGCTGGGAAGAGAGGTCACGTAAAAAATTGGAGAACAATTTTTTACGTGAGATTTGTAATAAGGTGCAAGTACTTAGAGGTGGGGAAGTTGAGTCTATTAAGGAAACCGACCTCGAAGTTGGCGACATAGCAGTTCTGAGAAAGGGAGATCGTGTTCTCGCCGATGGCATTTTCGTAGATAGCCGAGTGTCGCTCGAGCTAGACAAAAACGGCTTCATAATCGATGAAGAAAACCCGTTTTTGTTTTACGGCAGTAGAGTGATCAACGGAGATGCTCGGATGCTGGTCACATCCACAGGCATGGACACGTTGTGGGGTGAGACAATGAAGAACCAGCTGCTAGGGTTGGACGACAAGAGGTGTAAATTCGAGTCTTATATTCATACTTTGAATACATGTATTCATTTTGTTGCGCTTGGTATAACCATCCTCTTCATCATAGTGCTTTTCCTTCGATACAAATTCGGAAAGTTGGATGACGAGAGGAGATACAGGCCGGAGTCGAAGGGAGAGCCTGTCTCTGTGAAAACTATAGTGGAAGCTATGAAAGGAATCGTTACGGGATCTAAGCCGACGACTAGGGTTTTGACAACTTTGTTAAGTGTCTCGTTGTTGGGGGTAATGGAAGGTATGCCACTTGTCATCTCGATTGCAACAATTATATGGAGCCGCAAAACACTAGCGTGCAAGGCCACTGAGAGAGATTACCTTGCTTGCATTAGGATGGCCAGTGTCACTACCGTAATTTGCGCCGACAAATTCGGAGGGCTGACGGAGCACGATTGTAAAGAGGTCGAAATCGACAAGTTTTATGTTGGTGAAGGATTTGTGTGTGAAAGCTCGGTTGTAGCATCCAATGTTCTCGATGGTTTATGTGATGGAATCGGTACGGTTTTTCTGACACACGGAGATGATTATTGCGGGTCGGAATTAGGGGAGATGGTGTCGTGGGCCGAGGCGAAATTGGGCATGAAGAGAGAATCTGTGATTGAACAATGCAAACTGATAAGCTATTGCAGTGTGAACATTGATCCCTTGCAACAACTTTGCCAAGTAGTAATAATGGAGAAAATTAGTAATGGGAGATACTTACATTGTAAAGGACCACCGGGATATATACTGTCGTTGTGTTCACACCAGTACGATGCTGACGGGAGAGTGCAGGAAATAGACGAACCAAAACGGAGAACCCTCGAACAAGCCATTCAACATATGCAATCTGATGATCAAGTGAATATTGCATTTGCTTGTAAGCGTGTGACGACGGATTTCAATCATGAGTCCTCAGCACCAGTTGAATCGAAAGACTTGATCTTCTTAGCAATGATTAGACAGAGAGAAACAAGAACCGACGATACGAAGCGAGCAATCACATGTTTGAAGGAACACGGAATTAAGACAGTTCTTGCCACAGGAGATCATGTCGATGTACTTGTAACCATTGCCCGAAACTGCGGGCTGTTAACTACCGACTCGGACGAAGATTTATCAATTAGTATTACAGCCGAAGAATTCCGCGCATGGAGTGATGAACAGAAAATGGAGCAGGCAGACAAGATTTGTGTAATGGGAAACTGTCTCCCATCCGACAAGATCCTTCTCATCGACTTCTTGCAAAAGAAACGGCATGCGGTGGCGCTTCTAGCACAGCGAACAACCGACGCGCCTGCACTGAGAAAAGCTGACGTGGGCATCACTTTCGGATCTTGGAGCTCCGAGTTGGCAAGAGGGTGCTCCGACATCACCATCTGGGATGGTAATAACCTCTTCACCTTTCTGCTAAACGTCGTCGTAGGCGGGGTCCATTTTCAAGAAAACATCAGAAAATCCATCCAGCTCCAGCTTATCGTCACGATCTCAAGCACGCTGATCAACTTCACTGCAGTCGTGATCCTCGGAGATTCCGCCGTAACAACCGTCCAGCTTCTCTGGCTGAATCTGGTCGTCGCACTCGCGGGACTGGCGCTAATGCTGACTGGGCCGCCGGAGGTGACGTCATCGTCAGGAAAGCTGATGACGAAGGCCATGTGGAGAAACATAGGCGTTCAAGCTGCGTACCAGACGATAGTGTTCGTGGGGATTCAGCACAGAGGGCAGGACATGCTGGGAACGAGTGGGGGGCGAGTCAAATCGGTGATATACAACGGGTTGTACCTGTGCCAGATGTTCAACAAATTCGTAGCTAGAGAGATCGAAAGGAAGAATTTCTTGAGTGGTTTATTTGAGAAGAAGAATGTTTGGTTTTGGGTGGGTTTGGTTGGGTTCTTGCTGAGTCAGGTAGTGTTTGCGGCGGCGGAGCAGGTTATCGGGGGCACTCCGGGGTTGAGTTTTCAGCTATGGGGTTTCTGCTTCCTAATCGGCGTCGTTTCGTGGGTGCTGGATTGGATTGGGAAAACTGTCTCTAATCTCGTTGCTGGTTTATTTTGGGAAATATAATTTATAATGTAATTAATTAATCTCTATCCATTCGGACTCATTTCAAATCCATTTGTTTCAAATGTTTCAATCTAAAATATATACGCAGCAGCCTCATATTTTGGTTCCAAATAGATAAGTTCATCTTTTGTTGGCTATGCAAGTCTTGAATCTTGATATATATGAGCAAAATATTTCCAACATATTCTTTAATTATTAATTAGCTAAATTTCTTACACAAAATTTTTCTATCTTTAGCATAAAACACCACACTAAATTCCCTTCTTTTTTTTTTTTTCCTTTATGGAATTTAATCAGAATATTTCAGACATATATAATCGAAGGGTAAATTACAACCACCCATGGTCAAATTACGAAAAAATTTGTTTAGGTAATTAACAAGCACCCCTCACCTATATATATCTTCTTACATGTCCATCCTTGAGGTTTCAAATTCAGTGAAATCTTCTAAATTATATGCAATATTCTACATTTTGAAGCTAGATGATCATAAGATGTGTTTTTTGGTTTGTACATATATCAAATTGTGGTGCATCAGAAACTATATTTTTGCACAAAACGAGTACAAACTAGAGAACACTCCCAGGAATCTAGATGATTATATATGTTGAATTTAACACCATAAGGATTTGGGATGTAAGAAGATTCATAGTTAAAGGGTAGATGTAACTATCCAAAGAGAAGAAAGTTTTTCATAATTTAATCATACATCTGGTTGTAATTTACCCATAATAGAATTCAGGCACATGGATTAGTACCAAAAAAGAAAGAAAAAAAATCATTGGCAAGTTCACAGAGTTATAGTGGAATTAAAATGAAACAATTGTTTTCCAGAAGGGGAAGCGGGTAGACAGACAACACATGTATATACAGTATGATTAATCGCAAACTGAAAAAACGAGAGGTTCGTATGATTATAGTTGTGCAGAGAACTAACCTGAAGGTGCGCTGAAGGTACTTTACTTGTGGTGGATTGATCAGGAATGCAAAAATGAAATGAGGTACGTATATATGGAATTGGTGTAGTCGGTGGGGATTTTTTCCATTCTCCAAGTCAACTTTTTACAGTACTCCTTCTGAGGCCTGCATTACGCGGACTACTACTTGTCGTTGTTCATTTGCAGCTGGCTCCTCTCATTATATTAATAGAGTCTCAGCTGGGGGGCCCACACACTAATTCATTGCGTCTTCCCGGAAGCATAACTGATTGGTGTAGGAGGATGGTCCCAATCACTCGGTGGGTCCCCAAGATTATATCAAGAAGAAGGAAAATTACGGTAAATTACGAAAAAATCCCTCATATTTGAGTAATTATAATTAACCTCCTTAATTATGAATTTTCTTACACTTTCATTCTTGCAGTTTCAAATTTGATGGAGCTAGCCTTCTAGATTATGTGATGCATGAATCCTATTGTTTGTCCTCGTTTTACCCCATTCGAGTCCCATGTTTTGAAATAGATAATCAAATGATGTGTCATTTGGCTTGTAAATATCCATTTCTGGTTCAAGTGAAACTGCATTTTTACACAAAACGAATAAAAACTAGACAACATTCCACAAAATTTAGAAGATTATGTTAAATTTGACACCATAAGGGTGAGCATGTAAGGGTGTTCATAGTTGAGTTAGGGGTGGTTGTTACTCAACAAAAGATTTTTTTTTATAATTTGACCATACTCAGGGGGTGATCTTAATTTACCCTGAAAAGAATAAACATTTCTTTAATATTACTTTTGCCCCCTCATTTTTTCTTAAATATGTGTTTTAATCTTTAATTTTTTTTTTGTTTCTTCTCTATATAGGGATGGCAAAAAAACCCGAACCGCTAGCTATCCGCGGGTATCCGCTCCGTTTAAAACCCGTTACCGAAACCATTAGGGTTTGGTAATGGTTTTGGTAAAAGAAAAGAAAACCGTCATGGTTTTGGTATGGTTCTGGTTTTACCTTTGCGGTCATGGGTACCCGACCATTTAATATATATATATATATATATATATTATTTCAACAATATGAATAAACAAATGGCAAAATTTTAAATATAGTATTAAATAATTTAGGGAGGGTATATTTGTATAATTTACTTTTTTTTCTTTTCTTTTTTTCTTCCTCTTTTCTGTGAGTTACTTAAACGTTATCGGATCTAAAGTTATTTTTTATTACCGTAATTTAAATGGTAAATGGGTACCCGTGGATACCCGGATATTCGTGGTAATGGTTGTGGTATTTTCATCAACTTTTTAAAAGGGTTTGGTACGGTCATGGTTTGAGCTATATTAAATGGTAATGGTTCTGGTATTGCACTTTTTCGAGGGTACCCGCTCCGCTGCCATCCCTATCTCTATAATCTTATATAAATTATAGATATTTATATCGTATTTGATATAACAATCTAGAATAAAATATTTAGAACTTGTATTATTTTAAATAAAATTGGATGAAATCAGCAAAATTCAAAGTTTCTATTTCGATTTAAAGCCCTGGTCCAATGAATTGTAAAAATCGTTATTGCAACTAAAAACATACATTATAGTAAACTCTTTTTATTAATGCCAGTCTAAACTTTCGAACGTGTAGATGTTACCACCAGGTAATATACAACCACGTCACATGCGCCAAATTGAAATTATTTAATAAATTGTTTTTATATCATCGTTTTATTGGAATATGCCTTGTAGATACTATTTGGATGAAATAATATCAAAATCTCGTATTTGTATTGTGTGACTAGTTGAATTAAACAATTTGTTTTCTGTAGCAACTAGCATTTGGTCCCGGTCAGATTTTTGCTCGGTGTTGCAAGAGTCCAATTAGGTGAACTCTCTAATTCATCTTTTGCTTATTTTCACTTAATTTTGTGGGTTTTAAATATATATATTTTAAAAAAAAAAATCGGTAAGTAATTCAAGGATTCATATATGTTTTAATTTTTTTTATTTTGTTAAATTCCATGTTGGTTATATGAAATCATCCAATTTAGGCGGAGCCCAGCACGTGAGAATACAAACTCCACATTGATATAATATTATTCAATTTGGGTCAAGCTAAATTAATTTTAATCTTGAATTTCACTAAAAAAACCTTATACCAATAGAGTTATTATCCTTATTTTATTAACCAATGACTTTCCCATATTAAAACCGATTTGAGACTTGACTTACACCCTAACAGTTTACTAACTCGATTTTATTTATATCGAATAATTTGGATTGAAATAGGATACTCAATATGCATGGGAGTCAAGTATCCACGTATGCCATATACCCTCTTCTGTGAAATTGTGGAAGAAATTGATAATATTTTATTTTCCGTTAATAATTTAACATCAAACAAGAAAGAGAAATAAAACTCACGATTTCCGTTATTTCCACGTCACTGTGAAATTACTCCAAAAAATAGTAACCAATACAAAAATAATTTTAGTAATGATGAAGGAACAATTGAACATATGGGGAAATTTATGTTGCTTCCTGGAAGAAGGCGGTTAAAACGACGTCACAATTCTGAATACGCGGCCTTGTTATACAAACCTTCGATTTTGCACTTATTTACAGAAAAGCCATTTGACGTGTTTATTGTTACGAGTACGGAATGGGCCCCCCCTCCCGCCCATGGTTCCTTTTGGCTGCTCTTTTGTCTTGTAGCTTTTAGTTGGCAACTATTATTATATACAAATTAATTACTCATTAAAAATTATTAAGCAAGTAAATAAATATTCCATGTAATCTATTAATCTTTGCCTCAATTTCATCATTTTTTTCTCCAAATTTTTTTTATGTACTTCCAAGAAAATAATACTATACTTTACATATACCAACATAATAATATATATAAATAAATATATTTGAAGAAAATATTAATGGAAAATTATCCATAATTAGAAGAGAAAAAAATAAAGTAAAGTAATTACAAAGATGCCCATACGGTTCTTAAATAAAAAATAACAAAAAAAAATAATGACGTAGATGCATCAACAAAAATAGAAATAACAAAGAAAGTGGACAACAGTTCAATAGAGATGAGAAAAAAAATAAGTAGAATTTTTTTTTTACAAAAATGTTGTTGTTGTTGACTAAAGTTGCCCTATCGTTAACTCTTTTATATATAAGATATTTTCCTATAATCTCCAACAAACCCAAATTGTCCTGTTTAAACACTAAAACACAACCTTAATTTGTGGTTTCAAGAAACAAATAGCTCGAGCTTTAATCTTATTTAGTGACTAAACAACTAATTAAGAGAATTAAAGGAAAGTCGTGTGTCCCCCCAAACTTATTACACAAGCTTGGACATTTTAATTGTATATAAATATATGTGTGTGTATATACATAAGAACTACGATAATTAGAAGAACAAGGAAAAGTGTATAAAAATAGAAAAAAGTACAAATGTAAATGAATATTTAGTTTATTTTTGTGATGTTAGATTTTGGAAAGTCAAGTTTGAATCGCAATTGAATTAATTAACCGACCCGGAATAATATATAGTACATCAGGGTCCGGGTCTACGCGTTTCCGAGGGGCATTTTCGTAGTAAAATCATAAATGAATGGCATTTATTTCCCAATTAAGAACTGCCCAGCATTAAATCAAACACTAAAAATGCACTCCACATTGTTCATTTCATTTCAGCACAAACACAGCTTTCTCTCTCTCTCTCTCTCTCTCTCTCTCTCTCTCTCTAGAACAACACAGCTGAAAAATCTGCGCAGGTATGCAGCTACTATACGGATACAGTTTAGTAATTTCTTCAAGCACATGATCTTTGTTTCTGTAGTTTTAAATTTCCTTTTAATTTTTTTTTTCTAGGTTGAATTTGTGAATTGTGGTATTTGAATTGTGTATGAGTAAGGGGTTGAAATTCATGTTCTACCAAATTATGCTTTTGCTTTTACAGATTTCGATATGTTTGTTAAATTTTTATTTAATTTTATGTCTTCGTTTTGCTTCTCTTGTGAGTTGTTGAAGCATGTGCTTCTTTCTTCTCTGTTTTTCAATTAGATATTTCCTGTTTAATTTGAATTCACCCCCAATAATCACATCTCAAGTATGCTGTAGATTTAGTTCTTGTCCTTGAAGAATTAGACATGTAGATTTAATTTGTTCTGATTTTTCCATTAATTTAGTTGTTCTGAGGTGTTGACTAGCTGACATCTGTTTGACTTTTTGGGTCATGTTCTTGGTATATTAGGGTCCTGTTAAAGCTTCCAATCTGATTTTTTTCCCCATTTTGTGTCTGTATTTTATAAATGATTTACAGATTTAGTAGTGCATCTTCGTTTCACTTGTTTTAGTTTCTTTAGTGCATATATCGAACTTGCTCGTGGTTTGTATTCTGGATTTTATGAACTATATAATTTGCTCATGGTGAAAGTGGAAGCGGCTAAGAAAAAATAATCGAAATTCATCATCGAGGAAGTTGCTCTTTGTGGCTGGTGGTTTGTACTGAAGAAATGCATTGACCCGTTCGTTCTTTCTATTGGCAGATCTTGTTGCTTCTCGTATTCTACCACAAAGTCTGCTCTTGTTTGAGTGGATGTAGCAAAAATACGTGTCATTGCTGCTTTTCTTGAGATGCAAGCATCCCGAGAATCAAAAAAATCCACCCATAACCAAACTCATTACAATCAACCGATGCCGCAGATTAACCCCTACGGCTTTTCTTCTCTCCAAGCTCTGAACAATGACTCGACCGATAGCAAAAGCCAGGGGACTGAAGTTACATTCCAAGCTTACAACGAACAGTTCTTCACTCTCGAATCTACCCCGGCAGCTGATTACATCGCTTACAATTCACCTTCAACTATAAGCGTCTCTTCCAACAGAAGCCCCTTCTCTCCACAAGGCTCTCACTCGTACGCATCTGATCTCCACCCTCCATCCGATAACACATGCAGCTCACCCCTGAGTGGTTCCTCTGAGTTTGACGATGAAAACAAGCTGTTACGCGCACTATGGGTATTGAGAAACGAACTGCTCGGACCCGAATCCGAAACCGATGACAGTGGCTCCTTCAATGGCATATTGGCTCAACCTTCTCCCTTCACAAAATACAACAGAGTACTCGAAATGGCGCCCCACATGGACCTGAACCAACTGCTCTTTGCATGTGCTGAAATAGTGTCGGAAGTTGACACCGTCCCGTTCTCAGACAGACAGGTGGCGGTTTCTGCGGCCGAAGCTTTGATGGACATATTGGAAAAGATGGTGTCAGTTTCTGGCGAGCCTTCACAGAGGTTAGGTGCGTATATGTTGGAAGGACTTAGGGCGAGGCTGTTATCCTCGGGGAGCATAATCTACAAAAAGCTGAAGTGTAAAGAGCCGACGGGTTCCGAACTAATGTCTTACATGCACGTGCTTTTCCAAATCTGCCCTTACTACAAGTTCGCCTACATGTCTGCTAACGTAGTCATAGGTGAAGCAATGGAGAACGAAAACAGGATCCATGTAATAGATTTCCAAATTGCGCAGGGTAGTCAGTGGGTGTCGTTCATCCAGGCTCTCTCACGTAGGCCGGGGGGCCCACCGTATATTCGCATTACAGGTATAGACGATTCTCAATCTGCTTACGCTCGAAACGGAGGGTTGGATTTAGTCGGCCAGAGGCTAGTGCAAGTTGCCGAGTCTTGCGGGGTGCCGTTGGAATTTCACGGAGCGGGTATGTCAGGGTGCGAGGTTCAGCTCGAGAGTCTCGGAATTCGAAATGGGGAAGCGTTGGCCGTGAATTTTCCGTACATACTCCACCACATGCCAGACGAGAGTGTCAGCACTACGAACCACCGCGACCGCTTACTCAGGCTGGTCAAGAGCTTGTCTCCTAAAGTCGTGACACTCGTCGAACAAGAATCGAACACGAACACTGCAAATTTCGTTCAAAGATTCTGCGAGACTTTGGATTTCTACACGGCCATGTTTGAGTCGATTGATGCTGCACGCGCGAGGGACGATAGGCAGAGGATTAGTGCGGAGGAGCACTGTGTGGCGAAGGATATTGTAAACATTTTGGCTTGTGAGGGTATGGAGAGAGTAGAAAGGCACGAGGTTTTCGGAAAGTGGAGATTGAGGCTAACTATGGCTGGGTTTACTCCGGTGCAGTTGAGTTCGTCGGTTAGTGATGCGGTTAGGGATATGCTCAAGGAATACAGCTCGAATTACAGATTGGCGGAGGGGAATGGTGCTTTGTATCTCGGATGGAAGAACAGAGCTTTGTCTACTTCTTCTGCATGGAGATAAATTATACATACATACAATATATATATAAGTATGTATGTATGTATGTATGTATGTATGATCAGAAAGGGAGAGGAGGAAATAGTGAGGTAAAACACTTGTAGATTTATGGTATAGAGCACTTTTTTTTATTTACTTGTAAAGTGAATTTGCTGTTGTGTTTTGTGCTGCTTTTATTTGGAGGTAATTGGAAAGCTCTTCTGACAGAGCCTAGTTCTGACTTGGTCAACCCTTTTTTTTTTTTTTTTTTAATTGTACGGAGTCATAGGAAGATTGGTACAGACATTGCAACCAAGTACAATGTTGAATATTATTTATTAATAATTGAATCTCCTTTTTTGTTTTTCTTTGATTATTCTTCTCTTGTAGCACATGCCACGATGCTAGTTGGAAACTTCCAATAATAAAAAGTAGGGATTATTTCACAAAGGTCCCCATTAGACAAGTTAGTTACATTAGGTCCAAAAAAATTATCAATTTTTAGGTCAAAAAAAAATTATCAATTTTAAGATAAATCTAAAACGTTTTTTATTAGTTAAAAAAAGTAAAGTTTTACCATTATACCCTTTAATTATTTATTCAACCCTAATTTCATTGTGTACAATAATCACAGCCTCTTACTCAAAAATAATAAATAAAAATCACAGTCTCTTATTCGTCATCTTACCGTCCCCTTCCACCACCGCCACCACCATATACACCACGCTCCGAGCAACTCCACCTTCATCCACCGCCGCCGCGCCGTCGTCGGAGAGGAATGTCTCCGCCGCTGAGATGGTAGCAGAGTGGTGGTCGGGAGGCACGAGATTCTGATTCGACCGTGGCTGCATCCGGATCCGGCGGAGGAAAAAAGAAAAAAAACCATTTCATTTCACTCTTTAATTTCTTCATTTCATTTTATTGATGATTTACAATATTACTCTGTGGGGATGCAGTGTGGTGGGGCTGAATTTGGACTATGCAGTGTGGGGGTTTGTGAAGCAATTGGCTTATCTAACCAATCACAATCGTGTCCGTTGGATTACGAAAGTCATCCACTTCGTCGTAAATGTTTCCAGTACCAACTCAGAAAGTTTGCGGTCCAACATCTCCTGGAACTTCAAATTCTACAGTCCCGTCGTTTTTAACGGTAGCTATTCTGTTCAACAATGTTAATTGCAGTGTTTTAAATACTTCACGATATCCCATCTATTATTCTGATTAAAAATCTCAGAAGCAGTTTTTTTAATTCTTCGAAATCTCGAAGAGTAGACATCAAAGGAAATTCTCTAAAAATATTTTCCTACATAACAACTGCCTTAGGTTTCGTAGTCCGACAAATAGCAATAACTTCTCCGATAAATTTTCCGGATGTCATGGACTTGCTACGAAGACGTAATCCAACAATTATGCAGAGCATGAACAATTGATTACACTACTGAAAGGGGATATTTATTTACCTTCTGCTGGACATAAATTTGATCATAGAAAATCTGAGCAGCATCTTCGGCGAGTATGTCGTCGTGTTTTTGCATCGTCTCGGTCTTGGATCAATCCAACACAACACAATTGTGAAGCAATTGGCTAGCGATGGGAAATGTGGAATGGTTTTTAATAATTAGTTACAGCATTTTATAGTCGTTTTCAATAATTATGTCATTATTTTTAAGTGGTTTTCGATATTTTACATAAACCATTATAAAAATTTGTACAAAATTATAGTGGTTTTCAATAATTATTGTACAGATTTTTATATAACTCTATATACAGAGTGGTTTTTATGTTGACATAGTTGTTATACAGAGTGATTTTCAAGTTTATATCGTTGCTATACATAGTGGTTTTCATGTTATATAGTTGTTATATAAAATGGTTTTCATGTTTATATAACTGTTTATACAGAGTGTTTTTTTTTTTTTTTTGATTAAAATGTAAATATTATAAATCAAAAAAAGTCGTAGACAATTACAACGGACATACCCGAGGAAATTGCATAACCTAATGCAAAAAGCAAGAGAAATAAACTAACATAAAAGCAATACAGAGTGGTTTTCATATTTATATAAAGTGGTTTTTATTTAAACAAACTGGAAAAAAAACCATTTTAAAAAAAATTCGAAATTAAGAAAACAGAAAAACCATGAATAAACGAAAATAAAAATAAACCCATTTTTTTAAATTAAAATAAAGAACATGAAAAATATAAATAAGAAAAAAGAAATATAAAATAAAAAACCGAAAATAAAAAAAATAAAAAATTAGAATAATTACAAAATTTTCTTTTAAATCGAAAAAAAAAACCATTAGACAAAACAAAAAAGAAAAGGAAAAAAAACTGAATTGAGGTGATGAGGGGAATAATGTTTGGAGAAGATTTGGGTGTAGATTATGGGTATAATTTTTTTTTTAAAATTAAATAATTATACTAATTAATAATTAGTTAGGGGTGGAAATTGGAACGGAATTTCCAAATTCCGCCAATTCCGATCCGAAAATATCCGAATTTGGAACCCATTTTTTCATTCCAATTTTCGATATTCCGATTTCCGATTTTTTCGATTATTTTTGAAATGGAATTGGAATTACATATAAAATTATTGGAAATTCTGATTTCCGATCCGATTTTATTTCCGAAATATATAATGTATGATATATATTATATAAAAATATAAATGTTATGATATATGCTTATATGGTTTCTATTCATATTTTGCAAGAACTATATTTGCTTTGATAAACTGATTATGTTGTTTTTACAAGTGTTTAGATTTCATCTTATTGATCTTTGTTTTGAATTCTTGCATTTTGCCGGAAAATTAAGAAAATATTAGGTAGAAAAATCTTTTTTTTTTTTTTTTGAGTAAAGGAAAAAAATATATTTAAATTACCATTATTTTCGATTTGGAACAACAAATTAAGAATTAATGCAATTTTCGAAAATTCCGAACTTCCGCCGGTTTCGAGGTATTCCAAATTGGAATGGATTTTGAAATTCCGATTTTTTTGGAACGGAAATTGGAACCTATTTCTAACTTCCGAAAAAAATTGGAAAATTTCCGAATAAGGTATTTTCGATCCATTCCGTCCGATTTACACCCCTGTAATTAGTGGGGGCATATATGGTTTTTCAGGCCCATTGAATTTATCTCAAATATTATTTATAAATAAAGGATTTATTAATAATTAAATCACAATGAAAGATGTTTGGCATATAGCCCCTAAAAAGTAAATATTATGATTATTCCAATTTCTTAAGTTGAAAAACTAGAATAACTGAATAAGAACGACACACGGAAACGGTGATACCGAAAAATAGCATGTCCGAAAATTGGGGATATCGGAGTTTGGGGGAAACGTGTAGATATATTAAATATAGAGGTATATTTATCAATATGCTATATGAACATATATAAATTTTTGTTTATATGTAAATTGCTTTTATATATTTTCTTAGAAACATATTCAAAATAAATTTATATGCAATTCATAATTAAAACATGCAAATAATTAGGGAAACAATATTCAAATAAATTTTTTTATTTTGTAGAAATTGTAAAATAACCCATAAGACGTTCGACATATGTCCTGCTCGGGCATCGAATACAAAACGTGTTCGGAATACAGAAACATTACAGAATTGAAGTTTCCCTGCTTCAGAGACGGAAACCATAATTCAACAAAATCGTAGCAAGGTATTTATTAGGTAGAATTGAGTTTAATGAAAATTTTAATTAATAAGAACTAATAAATAAATAAATAAATAAAAAGCAAATATAATTTTATTTCTTTTTTTTGCTGTGGGGACCACCACCACCCCGTAGCAAATCTTGGAGAAATCTCTATCTTCCCTTTTCCTTATAAATCTCCAACTCATATTTAAATACCATGAAGAGAGAGAGAGAGAGAGAGAGAGAGTTGAAGACGAGTCTAACGGAAATAAAGTATTATATATATTCTGGACTCTACTGCATGTCCATCAACGTAAGGTAACTTATCAAGTTTGGAGCTGATATATATGCTAATATTAATTAATTAAATAATTGAGTTACCAAATATCAATTCCGAATCGAACTCCGATATATAGATAACAACTCTCTATAAATAAGGATTTAGTTTCAGAAGAAAATTTAATTAAACTTGTTTCTCGGCAGTAATTATTAGTTTTGTTATTCTGTTCTTCCATTCTCCGATATGTTCTCTTCTTCTTCTTCCCGGACGACCACCGCCATGGACGGCGGCGAAGAAGGTGTTCAATCCGAATCTTTGCTGATATGTTTGGGTACTCTCCACTTTTCAAAAAACGGCATTATTACGAAAGAAAACACCCCCATCGACACCAACGCCCCGTCGTCGGCCTCCAAACCCTGCGGCGCCATTCCATCTCTGAAAAACCCCGCCGTCGCCGCCGCTGCCACAACTTTTCGGCTCGACACCAGCGCCCCGCCGTCTTCATCGTTGGGCTCCAAACCCTACACCGTCATCCCAACCCTGAAAGAAAACGCCGCCACCAAGGCCACGTCGTCTTCATCGTCGGCCTTCAAACCCTGCGGCGCCAGTCCAACTCTCAAACACCCCGCCGTCGCCGCCGCTGCCACAACTTTTCGCTTCGACACCTTCGCCCCGTCGTCTTCATCGTCGGGCTCCAAACCCTACACCGTCATCCCAACCCTGAAAGAAAACGCCGCCCCCGCCGTCGCCGCCGTCACCACCACTTCTCGGCTCGACACCAACGCCCCGTCGTCTTCATCGTCGGGCTCCAAACCCTACAGCGTCATGCCAACTCTTGAAAGAGACGCCGCCACCTCCACCGCCGTCGACGCGGAACCAGAGAATATCAAGAACCAACGGCGTTGGCCCCAAGAAACCATCTCCGGCAACAGCAGCCCGCATTGGGTGTCAGAAAACATCTGGAGCGATCCCCGCTTCACTACTGGTAAATTACTTCTCCACCCTTCAATCTCTCTCATTCGTTAATGGAGTTTGATAAATTCAATTAATCATTTATTTTAATTAATTTGCAGGACAAGCCCCTATTCCAATCGTGGCTCCTCCGACCGTCTCCACAGCTAACAAACCACCA
>NW_012194114.1:1904381-1944517 GCF_000504015.1 Erythranthe guttata
CAATTCAACCCCGATTATCCGTTATGCGACGTACAATTCCCCGGATTCGACAACGGTGTCAATACCGCCTACGATTATTACGACTATTCAATCGGTCCCGCCGACTATCCGACCGCTACTTCAAACTACTCCGTGTGGGATCATCAATACGATTATTACGAGGCCATTCCAGAACCGGGGTTCCAAATCGATGTCCAGACATTCGTACATATTCTAACACAGGGAAGTATGAAACAAAAAGCAGCAGTGGTTTCGATCCTTCGAGGCTCGATAATCGCACTCATGATCGACGAAAGGGCTCACATGCAACACTTGTTCCACACGCTCGTCGAATCGTGCGAGGGCCCGCTGTTGAATGTAGTTGCTGTAGACGTGTTGTCGGACCAAGAGGGGGTTGTAAATGCAGCTGTATCTCTCCTAGGGTGAGTTCAAGATTGATTTTTTACGTCTTTTTTTTTCTTTTATTATTTATTATGCATATGTAATTAAGTGGTTATTTGACTACCATGTGTTACGACAGAGCGAATTCGATCATGAAACTTATGGCGAAGCTAAGGAAGACTCATCATGCATTCAATTTGACGAAAGTTCTGTCGAATAAGTTCTTGCACGTAATGACTCACAGTTTCGGCTCGATGGTGGTCGAGAGGTGCTTAATGCTCTTCGGCTATGAGGCTAACAAGGTAAAATTCCCAATCCTCCAATTGCAGCTTTTATTTATTGTAATTTGTAACACAAATTTAATGTGATGCCTTTTTGTTTTTATTGCCTCAGATAATCTATGAAAAAGCAATCATTCATTACAAGCAATTGGCCACGCATAAAACGGGGTGCCGAGCACTGAATCACTGCATCAAATATATCGAGGGCGAACAAAGGTTGAAGCTTCTCAATCTCTTAGCCGACATCTCGGATTGTCTCTCCTTCGATCCATACGGGTACTAACAAAAAATCTCCGTTTCTTGATTTTTCTCATCACACACATATATATACTTGTATAACTTTTTGTATAATATGATCAAGAATTTGTTGGCTATTGCTTTTTATGCAGGAACTATGTTGTGCAGAGAGTACTCGAACAAACAAACGAACAAGTCAACAAGAAGATATTATGCCTCCTCGAAAAACATTTTCTAGAACTGGCCCATCTAAAAGGAGGAAGCCACGTCGTCGAGAAATGCATGAAAACCTCGGATGATGGTCTGCTTAGTGTGGTCAAAGCAATATTAGAGCGCCCCGAGACAGCTTTCGCTCTCGCCCGAGATGATTTCGGAAACTACGTCATTCAAAATGCCTTGAGAATCACTAGGGTAAAAACACTCTTCCTTTTTCAAGTTAAAAATACGATCTTTATATAAAATATATGATCTTTATATATATATATTTACTATAGCTCTTGTGTTTTATGAGACCTTGAGAATCAGTAGTGTAAAAACACTCTTCTTATATATATATATATATATATATATATATATATATATATATATATATATATATATATATATATATATATATATATATATATATATATATATATATATATATATATATATATATATATATATATATATATATTTACTATAGCTCTTGTGTTTTATGAGCATCTAACGGTTTTTTTTTTCTCGTTTTTCAATTTACAGGCACGGGGTTTTAGCGGCTCGTATAATAACTTGGTGAGATGTCTGTTGCCTTACTGTAGAGAGTTGAACCAAAGCAAACCGGGAAAGTGTGTGATCGGTATTTTGAACGAAGGTCGTCTGTATCAAAGGGCAGAGAGTGGAAGAAAGGATTCAATCCTGTGAAGTAATAGTACATGTGGTGATTTGTTGCTCGTCGTTAACTGTACGAAGATGTGAGTTCTTGTGGTAGCCATTCGGAAGAACATTTCTATATATTTCTAGGACTTTTTGTTCGTGTCACGGTTGTTTATTTTGTGTCTGTTTGTTAACGGTTTTATATATTTTGTAGGATTTTTTGTTCATGTCAAAGTTGTTTTATTTTGTGTCTGTTTGAACGGTTATATATATTTTGTAGGGTTTTTTGTTAGTGTCAAAGTTGTTTTATTTTGTGTCTGTTTGAACGGTTATATTTTGTAGGATTTGTGATTTTTATTATTGAAATGTTTTGGTGTGATTTTTAGGTATGTTCTTTGAGTAACGATGTGATTAATGTTGTATATAAGTATACATATACAGTTTGTAATTTTTATTCAGTGTGTTTGGAGTAGGGGTCTAAACGAGCCGAGCTCGAGTCGAGCTCGCCTTATTTCGTGAGCTCGAACTCGAGAAGCCTATAAGTTTTAGCTCGAGCTCGAGTTCGATGTGTTTCTTAGGAGTTCGAGCTCGCGCTCGAGCTCGTATACAAAACGAGCCCGAGCTCGAGCTCGGCACAACTAAAAACCCATCCATCTAATTTATTTTTTCAATTAAAAAAATATTATTATTCTTTTCTTTTTATTTATTATTAATAATATCCATTATTATATATTATTTATATGTATTAAAAAATATAGAGAAAAGGTACAGCTCGCGAGCCTTGCGAGCTGTCGAACAACTGAAATGAAGCTCGAGCTCGACTCGTCGAAAAGCTCGGGCTTGTGAGCTTGAATACAAGCTTTTTTCGAGCAAGCTTCGAAAGCTCGCGAGCCGGCTCGTCTCATTTACATCCCTAGTTTAGATCACTACTCCAAATACATGAAGGTTTATAATGAGGATATCTGGACATGAAAAACAGGATGAAAAAGTCAAACCGGAGAAAGAAAGGGTCCGTTTAGCTTAAGAGTTAATAAGTTATTACATAAGAACTTATAAACTCTTAAATATCTTAAAAGGTATTTTTAACTTGTGAGAACCGGACCTGACGCGAAACCGGATAGGCATTTGGGTCACGGTTGAACCGGTTCAATCGAGTCCGACCCAGGTTTTTTAATTTTTAATTTTTTAATTATTTTATTAATTTTAAACTTCAAAAATCTATCTTTTATATATTTTAAACATCTTTCCCATTTTAATGCCATATACATCACTTCATTTTATTTTATTTTGTGAATATTATTTTATTATTCACGTTTATTTATCTCTCGTACCACTTTTTTTTTCTTTCTCCTTCACGTAGTCTCTCTTTCTCCTCTGTGAATCCAAAATTCCTTCTTCCTGCCATCATTTTCTCTTCTTTTACTCTCTATTTTCTCCCATTTCTTTCTCCACTTCCGGCCTCACCGCCGCCCAGATTCACCAATGTCACAGCCTTTACGGTCGAGATCCGTCCACCATATACTTGTTTTGACAAAAACCTGGGTCATCAACCGGTTCACCGGTTTCCGGGTTTTGGTCATTTGCCCCTGTTTTTTATTTTTCCGGTTTTGAAGCTCAAAATGGATCGCCTCTTCGCCGGGTCACGGTCGGACCAGTCTGACCGGCCGGTCCGATTCTTACAACATTGCTTTTAACTTCTTATCACAACACCTCTAATATAAGAAACAATAATTATGTGATTTTTTATACATAGTGAATTAAAGTGCGAGCTTTGTTTTCTTATAATGTCAATCGAATTACTATCCCAATCAGCTTTCATAGCTCAGTTGGTTAGAGCACCCGTTTAGTAAGCGGGAGGTCTTGATTTCAACTCTCAATGAAAGCATATTTCATTCTTTTTTAATGGATTTTAAGTTTTGCTTTCAACTGTTCACAGAATTGAACCAAAATCAAGAGCTAATCAAAGCCACAATAACACATAAGATATAGTATGATTTTATCAGTATACAAATATTGATTGTATAAAAGCTCACTACTACACAACACCAATACCAGTAAACTTTGATAGAATTTTGGAAGCAGATTTTAATCTAATTTAAAATCCAGACTGCGCTTATACAACCGAGCTAATCTGCTGCTTGTTCTGGGAATCGAGAACAGCCCTAGTAGCATCTTTAACCACTTGTCCACTGACGTAGTGTTTGCGGCACACGGGCATGTACACTTCCGCCCCAGCAATGAGTTCCGTTGTTGTCTCGTCTGTCTTCCTTAAAGTAAACAAAGCCCGTTTATTACAAACCTCGCATCGAGCTGTCAGCTTCGTAACAGAATCAGCAATCGGGATTACATCAAGCACCGAACCGAAGCTCCTTCTGCCCAATCAAGAAAGGGAGAGAATTTGATAATCAAAAATTTTAAAAAAGCATCTAACTTGTAACAAGTTAACAAGAAACTAAAATGAAGTGCAAAATTTACCTCAAGTAATCGCCATCCAAACCAGCTACTATTACCGTTTTGCCATCACGATCGGCTGCTTTGCTGCAGAAATCGTACAAGTCTTCGAAAAACTGAGCTTCATCAATACCAATCACCTCTAGCTGTTATTATGGCAACAAGAAAATATTAGCGTGTACGCTAAATTAATTGTTAAAACAATTCTAGAAGACTAAATTAATTGTAATTAAGAGAAATACCTTATCGTACACATCAGCACCCAACTTTTCCCGGAATGAAGAAAGATCTGCTAGTGGCAAGCAAGGCAACTTTTCTCCATCATGTGTCACAATGGATTCTAAACCGTATCTAGTATCTTTGTTCGATTTTATTATTACTACATTTCTGCAAAAAAAAAAAAAAAACAGTTTCCAATAAGAGTTGATACCACACTATCACAGTAATCGAAGCAAAGAAAAAGATTATAGCATCAAAATCAGCAGACAATCGTATATTCTATATACTCACGTTAGCAAGGGACTGATTTTCTAATTCAATGGACATCGATTGTAGGTACATCTAGTAAACCATGAATTCCAACCCTACCTTTACATATATTAAATATCAGTAGATATTTAATCACCACAGACAACTACGTTTTCCTCCAGTTCAATGCTCGAGTCTGGAATATCACAAGGATCTTTCAACGAAAAGGTCAGTTCTCTAATCATTTCATGTATTTGGTCGGTTTGTTCATGAGTATTATGCCCCATAAAGAAGAAATGGACCTCCGTTTGCAACTCTATCATGCTATAACCAGGCTCCTTTTTAATCCCAGACCCCCTCATCACACTCCTAATCTCCGCAACGTTTTTCCACATCCCAAAAGTCGCATAAGCGTTACACAAGACTATGTACTTCCCAGCATTTTCTGGTTCCAATTCGAAAAAATTCTTTGCAGCAATCTTCACAATATCCATATTACCATGAATTCTACACGCACCGAGCAGAGCACCCCATACCGCTGGGTGGTCTTTACAAGGCGACACCTGGACAAATTCGTAAGCCTCTTCTAGTCTGCCAGCGCGCCCTAAAAGGTCAACCATGATCGCGTAATGTTTGCCCCTCGGCCGAACACCATAGTCTCTCAACATGGACGAAAAATACTCCTGCCCTTTGTCCACCAATCCACCATGGCTGCATGCAGAGAGTACTGCAAGAAACGTGATTTGATTTGGTTTAAATCCTTCGCTTATCATCTGATGGAAAGCATCCAAAACCTCGTACACTCTGCCATGCAGACCATATCCAGATATCAAACACGTCCATGTTATGACGTTCCTCTGTAAAGACGTATCGAATACTCGAAACGCATCGTGGGGGCTACTACATTTGAAATACATATCCATAAGCGCGCTATTAACTACAACGTTTATACTAATTTGACTCTTAATCAATATCCCATGCGCTTGTTTGCCCTGTTCAAGAATGGCCAGTGAAGAACAAGCCCTAAATACTGACGCAAATGTATACTGGTCCGGCATCCAACCGAGTTGTCTCATTCTATGATAAAGACTCAACCCCATCTCTTCTAGCCCCTTTTGCACATACCCTGCAATCATTGCATTCCACGAAATTATATTTTTCGTTATTAGCGTGTCGAAAAAAACATGGGCGGTATCAAGATCTCCAGATTTGGCGTATAAAATCAAAAGCTTGATCTTCAGATATTCATCGGGAATGAATCCGACAACCACCATTTGCCAATGCATTCTTCTCCCCTTCTTATACTCCTTTCTGAAAATGCATTCTTGCAAGAGGAGCGAATAGATTTCGGAATGTACTTGCACCCCAGTGGTGCACAATATTCCAACAGCCTCTTTAACCCTCCCCGTGAAGCAAAGATCCTTTAATGTTCTATCCAAATGGCAGGAATTCTTTATTGGATTGCCCTGAAATCTGGGAATATCTCAATAGTGATAATTTAATTCAACCGTAAAACTTGATTTATTATCCAATCTTAACTTTTTGAACTATAGGATATCAATCCAAACTTATCGATTGCCCAACAGCAAGCAAATAAAAGGGGGGACTTTGGTGTGTCGACAGCTATAAAGCCATGAATGTGCTACAACTGTAGCTCTAACGAGCCGCGAAACAGCACAAACATTAGACTAAGCCATAGCACTTCATCATCAAATACAATGAAAACCAAATTAATTGACAAATTAATTGACAAACAATTGAAAACAAGCAAAAGGGATAATCTGCCCAACCTGCCATTGCGTCTCTCGGACTTCATCCTCTTGAGAAGTGTGGTGGTTTTTCCGGCGAACATGGGTCCCACAATCAGGTGAATCTCGCCGGAGGCACCACCATCGGTGCAAAAGCCTCGACTTTGACTGGAATTAGAGGGTTTTGAATAATTAGGGAGGGAGTTGGTAACAGATAATGGTGGGAGAAATGTAGGGTTCTTGAGGGGTTTAATTCTGTTAGCTGCGCCGCGAAGAAGAGTGGAGGATTTGGAGCGGAAGTAGAGTGAAAGAGGAGCTGCGGCGGTGGAATTGGAGAGAGATGGACTGAGAGTGAGTAGCGATTTCATTCTCGATACTTTTAACATTTACGAAGAAATTTAAAAATGTTGGGGTTTTAGGGTTTTGGATTGGAGGGAAAGCCTAGAAGCAGCAGCCAAAGGAGGAAGAAGACATTATTCAAAGGAAGACAATTAATTAAAGAGATGTATTATTCCCACTCTAAAAATATCTTATTTCACCGCTAAGTTAAATATATTTCTCATTTTACTCATTTTTTCTTTTATATATTTTACAAATTTATATATTGTCTATCACTAAACTAATTAAAATAGTTATAAAAAAGAATTCATCATTTTCAGTGGAAAGCTCATGGTCTCCACTTTAAGTAAATAATACTTCGTCAGATAATTCTTTTTCTGTAGGTCAAAAAGAGTAGGAATTTACGTTTTTTGATAAATAAATTAAAAGTGCTTGTATGGAAGGTCATTGATGTACATGGGCCAAAAATATGATGAGGCCCAAAAATTATAACTATAATATTTGGGCCCAATTATCAATTAAAAGCCCGAGGTTACATTCCAGGCCCATAGTAAGATTCTGTATATAAATGCTTTACGTTTATTGGGAAAAGGTAATTTTTTATTATTCGAAAGACATTAGAATATTTTCTTCTCGTATTTTCTCTGATATTCTTCTCTTGGAATCTGGACTGACTTAAGCATCGGAGGGTTTTCGCCGGAACCAAGCTCCGGCACCCTAACGTATATTTTTCTTACGCAGGAAACACCTAATCCATCAAATCGAAGAAGATCATCGTTAAGCCGTATCGATTCCCAAGTATTCGTTGCAGGTTTAATTTGAGGTGATTCGAGTTAACTTATTGTTGGCCGCATCAGTCATGAACTTCCTCCATAATTGGTAAGTTTCGCTTAATATAATTTCGTTTTCGAAAAAAGAATTACATAATCTGTAGGTAGGTCATCTCATATTGATGTTTAAATATCTTGTAAGAAATACTTCATTGCAAAAAATAAAATTAAAAAATTAAAAAACTAAAAAAAATAATAATAGAGATAACTTAGAATACATGAGGATTAAGTGAATATAAAGAAGGGTGGTGGATTATAAATTTAAAGGATATTTATGATATTTTATAATATTTGGTGATGAATTGAGATAATTTGGAGGTGGAAATAGCACCACTCTATTTAAATTATGGATTAAAATTACTTTTTTTTATAACAAATATCAAAAAAATGTTGGAGATATTAAAAAATTGACTATGAAAACTTTTACAAGCACCACCTTAATATTATTCATATATTTAATTATATTAGGGATTTTTTATTTTATTTTTTATCATGAACTTAAACATTTGACACATTTTGATTTTACTATTTATTAAATCATATCTTATTTTCTATATTTATAGATACTTATCAAAAGGGGAAAATATATAGTAAGTTAGTGACATAAATGGAACTTAAAAATTGTTGAAAAATAACAAAGTAAAAAACGTTACAAAGTAGAAGAAAGAAGAATGAACAATGTCTCATCTCTCCCCCAGTCTGTTGTTGTTATAGTAGAATAAGCAATGGTTAATGACAGCGAAGTTGCCTTCGAAATTCGAATTAATGCGTTCCATGTGAGGCGACGAACGATGAAAAAAGTCGCTCGAAAACGACATGAAAAGCAACAGAGGTACATCATAAGAGAATATGAGATAGATAGTATAGAGAGCTTGAGATGGACGGCCGAAATCGGATTGTTTGAAATAAATAGTCAAAATCAGTCAAACAACTTAAACCAAGTTGAAGTTAGCTAATGGGCTGATCCCTGGAATTGGGCTGTTTAATTATTGCATTTCTGGGCTCTATTCACAAAGAAGAAGAAAACATATTGGGCCACAAATATTTACGATGTTTAATATGTCCATATAAATTCACATATACATATTTCAATTATAAATTGTTCCTTCTAATTTTTGTTTTGAGTCTTTTATAAAAAACCATATTTTAATCTAGTTTGTTATATGGAAGTCCAAACAAATAAGATTAAATTAAAATAAATAATTCGAACCTCCTCCACTAGAATTGCAAATGCGCAGAGTTGAAATTATCAAGATCCATGACATAATATGAGTTTAATTTATAGTACAAAGTCTTCATTTTGATTTTCTTTTAATAAATAAATATTTCATACAGAATTTATATCTAAATTATTATTATTTTTCAATTAAATAGTATATGAATATAGAGATTCCAAAAGACAGTAAAGAAAAGTAATTAATTTCCAGCGCATTAGTATCTTCCAACTGCCCCTGCCTCAAGTTTGGTATACATTAGTTGGATGTATTATCGAATAATTTGCACAAATTAACCATTAATTAGTACATGGTTTTGTTTGCTGACAAAGAACCAGCAATAATTGAAATTATTTCATTTTGCTAATTTCTCATTTGTAATAAGATTTTTTTTTTTATTTTTTTTATAAAGGAGAACAAATTTCAGAATTAATTACATGTTGAATATAACAATTTCATTCCATTTTAATTAAATAAATTATTTGTGGCACCTAAAGAACATATGTTTGCTAAGTCTACAAGGTTTAAAAGCGTTGACGCCCATGTGTATTTTGGCTTCAAAATTTATAACATGTAGAGCACTATTAATATAATACCGAATATTTCTATTTTTTATATATATTAAAAAAAGGGGTTTTTTAAATTTATGGATTATAAATTGCTGAGAAAACTGAAAAGGGGTATTTAATTTTTTTTACTTAAAAATAAAAACACAATATATCATGATGATTAGGTTTTGGGTGTATGATGTAATGCATGTGCAGTCAGCATTATCATAATTGATGACTCTAATTAATATTTATATGCTAGGCCAATAAGCTCTTCGACATTGTTTTAATTATTTATTTTGTAACGTGTTAAATTAATGTAGATTTAGATGATGATGGGCAAACATGCAATTCCCTCTGCTTTTTATTTTAATAAAATTATATATATCGTCCTCTTTTTAATTTAAAAAATAAAATCTTATGGGAAAAAGGGTAATTAATTCTCAAAGCTTTCTTAACAACATGTTTAATTTCACTGTTACAAGTTATAACTATTTATATGCAGATAATTTATATACTTATGATTTATAATAAGTAAAGTTTTAGTGATATATTATGAGATATATATTCTGCAGATTATTCCAAATTTTAAAATTATGTTTTTATGGAATTTATTTTGTGAAAAAAAGGTTTATTCATAGTGTATGCATGTGAGGACAGAGTGCCGCCGACCATTTTATTTAGGGTTCGTGCCTTGCCTCCACATGAAGCAAACTTCTCCATATTTATTTTCCTATTAAGCTAATCAATGGGGAAAAAATAAATAAAAAATAGGGTGAAATTCATTTTGCACCCCTGTACTATGAGAAAGGTATCGTTTACCCCCCTGATGTATGAGAAACATCAAATACCCCCCTACATTAGACAGTCAATGGTCAAATTTTTAACAGTGTTAAATTTGAGTGTGCATTTACAATTTTACCCCTGTTTTACACGCCTCGGAGAATTCCTAAAGTTTTTCACGTCATTTACTCTCTGTACAACTTTCTCTCTCTCTTGGTCTTCTCCCTCTTTTAGATTTTGCAAGAAAACAACACCTGAAAGATTCAAATAATTCTCAAGGTTTTTGTGAAATTTGTTGAAGAAACATTGTATTAGCATATTCGAAGGACACTTACCCTAGAAGAAGGTACGGATTTTCGTTTTAGGTTTTTTTCTTTTGCTTTCCCAGTTATGGTTGAACTGATTTTTTGGGGGTTCTTTAACACGATGAACTTAAAGGATTAAGGGCACGGTTTTAACTAAAAATAAGGTGTATTTTATGGATTAGTGACAATTTTCAGGATTCGTTCAAAGTAGAGAATTTTGTCGATCTTAGTGTTGTTTGATTTTAGGGGTTTATGTTTACTTTCAAATAGCAGATCTAATTTTTTGCATTGATATATAAATAGCAGGCGTAATACCTCGTTTGAATTCTCAACTTTATTGATTTTTTTAGTTTTTCCATAGTAACAGATTTCTCAACCGGTATGACATTTTAGGCTTGGACTTAAAATGATTTTTTTTTTTAATGAACCTGTAATGTTTTTTTTTTTCTTTTGCAGAGTGTATATTTTCTCCAACTCAGATTAAAAACAAATATTATGCAAAGTCTGTAAATCATTGTTTTTAGATTGCGGTTCATTAGAGTTTTATTTTGATTTAGGATTTCTTTTAGATTTTAGGGATTTTCACTCTTTTTTTGGGGTATTACGATCATAATTTGCAAAACTTTATTTTCATCGATTTGATTTTTTCTTTTTTATGCAGGAATAACGAGTGACCAATTGTTTACTATTAGGATCAATCATAAATGGAGGTTCACAAATGGTGGTGAAGAGTTTGTCGGAAGGGTGGTTTCTTTTTTGCCAAACATTATAAATGGACAAATTTAGGGAACAAAAATTAAACGAAAAGAAGAATTCAAGAACAAAAGACAAAATGAGTGAAAACAGTGTAAAAAAAATATTGAAAAGAATAAAAAAGGAAATGTTGAAAAGAGTAAAAAAAAAGGCCGAATAAATGGAAAAATCTGGTAAAAAATGGCTAAAGTTAGACAATCTGTATATAGAGATTATTAGGGGTAATTCCGTCAAAAAAAATCAACAGGTCTTTATAGCGGTTGGTCAAAGGATTTGACTAACGGATTCAAGAAAAAAGTTAACGGCAGGGGGGTATTTGATGTTTTTCATACATCAGGGGGGTAAATGATACCTTTCTCATAGTACAAGGGTGCAGAATGAATTTTACCCTAAAAAATATTGTGTTTTATAAAAAAAGAAAGATAAAAAACAACTATATTGTGAAATAGAAATAGAAAGAAATAAAAAATTTATTGGTAAACAATCTTGAAAATGACTAACCCAAAAATGAAGGTCTAGTTTGTTTGTGGATTAAGAAAATTCGATATTATTTAAAAATTCGTATTTAAATATATTTGTCCATAGTTTCTCGTTCGAGTTCGTTTAGCGCAATTTACATTTGTTGAACAATTTGCGAACTATTGTAATCGGTAACTGATTTATTCCTTGTCGATTAGAAAAATAATAATAAAAAAAATCTTGAAAATGACTTAAACCTTTAATGATGTAGTAGTTGCAAAAATTAGAAGGCACAAAATGAAAACACAAGTAAAACGACGGGTCACATGACAATTTACAAAATTAGCATCCACTTAATTTGTATTTTCATTTTTGGCAAAATTTCAAAAATCTTAAAACAGCCTAGTCACCAATTACATCTCCTACATTTCTTACACGAGAGAGAGAGGATAGCCAAACATCTCTCTCTCTCTCTCTCTCTCTCTCTCTCTCTCTCTCTCTCTCTAAATATATAATATAATATATATAAACTACATTTTTTACATATATATATACACAAAATACCTACGTTCACACACAACACACGTATATATCAACTCTATATTTACCCATTTTTGGATGTGAAAATCAATCTCCACGAGCCACACTATATATATACAATGTATGTATATATATTTTCTCTCTCTCTTCCAAATTACATTTTTAACCAATAAATAAATATATATATATATAATCAATCTGTAGCAATTGTAACAAAGACTGAAATTTGGTAAACAAGAAAAAGAAAAGAGAAGAAAAGAGAAAGAAAAGAAGAGGGCCTTCAGCCCTCTGCCTCCCCTATCTATGCCTCCTTCCAGATCTTGATTTCAATCCATTAATCCAACGGTCCTTGATCATTTGGTATTAACACAATCGCATTTCTTCTGTTTGTATTGATCTTCTTCCTCCTCGTTTCAACTCAAATTTGAATCGTGGTCGTTGTTTTTTTTTTTTTTTAATTTTCATTTTCTGTAGGAGGTGGTTTGGATTTTGGGTGCTGTTGATTTTCGATCTGTTGAAGATCAGATGCTCTGCTGTTGAACCAAATTTAAATAAATATATATATATAAAAAAATAAATTGAAATTAAAAAAATAGCCAATTTCTCATCTGCAGGTTTCTGTGGTATTTTATTTCTCAAAGGTATGCGTTTCGTTGCTCAATCTACATTACCATGTTTTTGCGATGATTGGATTTCGTTGCTTTGATTGCTGATTCTGTATCGAGCAAGCTTGTTAATATATGGAAATTGAATCGTAATACGAACTCTTTTGTTCTAGTGATCTGGCGATTGGATCCCTATTTTGCTTATTGAGTTTATCGAGTTGCGGCGTGATTGCACGCGCGCTCGATTGGTTGGATTAGATTGGATTTGACTGTTTGATTGTTTTTTTCTGCAGAGAATGGAGATGGAGCCTGGGAAGCTGTTCATCGGAGGGATTTCGTGGGACACGAGCGAAGAGAGGCTCAGAGAGTATTTCGAAACGTTTGGTGAAGTAGTTGAAGCTGTGATAATGAAAGATCGAACAACTGGCCGTGCTCGTGGCTTCGGCTTTGTTGTATTTGCCAATGCTTCGGTTGCTGATCGAGTTGTCAGGGAAAGGCACACGATTGATGGCAGAACTGTAAGTCTTTGCATCGCTATTGTTTGCACAATGTTTAGATTACGTGCGCAATGTGTGTTTTGTGAAGTTTCTTAATTGCGTGAAAGTTCTAGATGTCGTCGTGGTTTCATTTATTTTGTTTCGATCAGTTTTCTGTGTATGTCGTTTGGCTAGTAAATAAGGCGGAAAAAAGGCTTGCACAATGGCGATTCAATTGTTTTATGCGCTTTCACTTGCCAAAAGAGAGTAGATTATATCGGCTTATTCGGTTCATACAATCTTACGTTTTAAATTGTAACACTTGTAATGGCATTGGATGATGTCTGAATTCAATGCCGTTGCCTCTTGTTAGAAAAACGATTGAGCATTGTTTGAGCAAATGAATAAACAAGTTTTACGATTAAAAAGACATGATCCATAATAGGTAGTTTCAGATAGGCTGTGCTACCGGGTTTTAGTATGTCTAAACAACAATCAGTTTTTTCGATGAACAATTGAGTAAAATAGTACAGGACTAAGCGATCGTAGGATATCTGATGATATCATGTTCGTTTAAGTGCTTACATTGGTAAGCAAAACTAATATGTTTTCTCAAGCATTTTCTTCGTTCTGTATTTGGTCCACTCAGTTCGTTTGTCACACACGAGACATTCTTTTTTCTCTGCTTTGGATCTTACGTGATGATTTTACAGCACACTCTGAAATTTGTATGATTGATTACTGAAATGTTTGTCAATGAGAACTTACTTCTACTTAAACCAATGTTTCTTCTATATCTGCGTACAACGTACAACGTACAGCGTAATTTCAATTCACCATTCAACAGGTGGAGGCAAAGAAAGCCGTACCAAGAGACGACCATCAAAACATAAGCAGAAACAGCGGCAGCAGCATCCAGGGCTCTCCGGGCCCGGCCCGCACAAGAAAGATCTTCGTCGGAGGCTTAGCATCCACCGTCAAAGAAACCGAATTCAAGAATTACTTCGACCAATTCGGAACAATAACAGACGTAGTTGTCATGTACGACCACAACACTCAAAGGCCCAGAGGCTTCGGTTTCATCACCTACGAAACCGAAGAGTCTGTCGACAAAGTCCTCTTCAAAACCTTCCACGAACTCAACGGGAAAATGGTCGAAGTCAAACGGGCCGTACCAAAGGAGCTTTCACCAGGCCCCACACGAAGCCCGTCTGTCGGCTCGGGATATAATAACTACGGTGGTCTGAACAGAGTTAGCAGCTTCCTTAACGCTGCTGCATACAGTCAAGGGTACAATTCGAGCTCACCAGGTGGCTATGGCATGAGAATGGAAGGTCGATTCAGCCCTGTGACAGCACTCGGTCGAAACGGATATCCACCTTACAGTCCCTCCAATTATAATAATAGCATGGGTCTGAATTTGGACTCAGGTTTCGGTTTAAACAACTATGGCCAGAGTGGTGGAGATTCTGGTTTGGGGTATGGGCGCGGAGTGAACTCTTATTACAGCGGAAATGCAAACCGTTTTGTGGGGCCCACGCTGAATGCCAACAATCGGAACTTGTGGGCTAATGGGAATCTCGATAATTACGGATCAAACTCGATGGTTTCGAATGCTTTTGTGGGGTCCGGAAATGGGAACAATGGGGGGCTGATTGGTAATTTCGGAGGCATAGGTGAAATTTGGGGTTCGTCTTCTGTTACAGGCGGCGGTGGAAATAGTTCGTTGGGCGGTGGAAATAGTGGATATGGTATTGGGGAAAGCCATTTTGTTGGGAGGGCCGACTATGGTAGGAACAACGAGGGGCCAATATCGTCATTTTCTGTTGGGAACAATATTCGTGATGTGGGTTTGGGAAACTTATACGGGAACGAATCTTTTTACGAGGGCCATGCATGGCGTTCGTCTTCCCCTGATATTGATGGTGGTGCCGCCGCCGCCGCCGCTGCTTCTTTTAACTACGGGCGTGGTGGTGCAGCTGCAGATGCCGTCACACCTAATAATAATTCTGTTGGCTATGTTGGTGGTTATAGTGTTAATGCTAGGTCTAATAGAGGTACGACTTCTTTCCGATACACTTAAAAATACATATACACCGGTATTTATCTATCTACACTGCTGACTCAATCGATTGTTGAATTTTCGAGCAGGAATTGCAGCCTAGGAGAATATTATTACCTTATGGACGGATACTCGTTTAAAGATTATTATAGTAGGCGATATATACAAGTGAAAAAAATTCCCAACATGGTGGAAATATTTCGAGCCCGGAAGAAGGTTTATTGGAGATAATACCGTTTCTAGAGAAGATCGTTTACCGACCGCGAGAGGAGTTTGCCAAAATAACAAAAAAAAGAAAGAAAGATTTTGTGTAAGGTTTGAAACTTGAGGTTTCAATATAGGCTTTTGATTTTTCATGTAATTTGTTTGAGATGTAATAGGCCTCTATTCTTTTTGTCTAGACTTCCTATTATTTTTCTGCTGTTCAAAAAAAAAAAAATATCTCCACTCTTTTGTCAGACTGAACACTACCATTTTTATTCACTTGGCTAAGCCGTGACACTTTTAATTTACTCAATTAAGTCCCTTTTGTTTATGTTTTTTTGTGTTTCCCCCCCTTTGTTGTTGTAACATTTAAGTTTGGTGAACAATACATTTTTATTATGTTTTTCTTTTTGTGTTGAATTGTACTGTGTTTACTTGGTGAGAAAAGTTAAGAACAGTATTTTTTTGTGCCTCCTAAGGTAAATTTTTTGTCTTTAAAAAAGTTGTATAAAGAAATACCACGTCTCCAGGGGTAGAATCGATATTTTTTTGGGGATAATTCATCAGACTCTAAATGATTCGGTGAAAAGTCGCACCATAAAGGGATCGATGTAAGACGAGACAAACATTGGGGGAATTTTGGTAATTGCGGATAGATAGGGGTGTTTTTCATAATTTAACCTAAGTTCAAGGGTTTTTTGGTAATTTACCATTACTATTATCCTTGTCAAAAATCTACAATTTCTCATCTTTTTCGCCTTTAAATTTATTAATTGAGCTGCAATATAAAATAAAAACTACAATAAAATCTTTTAATTTAGAAGAAATATGAAGTAATTACTCATAGTATAATAGAGCAGGGGTGGGGTCCACCGTCCATATTTCTGGTTGCTTTCAAATCATAATCACAAAGGGTCAAATGATTTGGTAGTTGCTCTCTTGTGGTGCGGATTAATTCAATTGGATCCGGTTCAGATAAGGTCTACATCCGGTTCAGATTCAGCCCTCCCGTTTATATATTAAACATTAATTAATAAAAAATAAAAAAAATTGGAAAAGGTAAAAATAAATTAAACTTGAAAACAATACACTAGACATCACAAATTCTTTTCTTTACAGAATTTCCACTTTAACAAGTGAACAAATCTCAGGCTAAACCTTTTACATCAACAGCAAAACATAGGATTACAACTACACATATAATTTAAAGAAAAAAAAAAAAAAAAAACCGGGCGGGGGGTTTCCAACAAATTTATTCATTACCGAAACCCGACACGATCACGAAGAACAACACCAACCTTTTTTACTCCGCCCTAATTCCGCCGCTTCTCCTCCCCCCTCCGTCTGTAAAACCACCGTCTTCCCATTTGCCATCCACCCTGGATCTTTCACTTTCAGTTCTTGAGATTGAATAACTTTCTTACTCAAAATATTAAATATCTCTCGCACCACTGTCTGGAACGCAACACCAACGTTCGAAGAATCGAGAGCCGATGTTTCAATAAAGAACAAACCCTGTGCCTCGGCCAACGCTTTCCCCTCCGAAACTCTCACCTCTCGTGCATCTCTCAAATCGGTTTTATTCCCCACCAATATTGTCACCACATTCATATCCGAATGCGCTGTTCGAAAATTTAAATATTATAATAATACTATTAAATGTATATATATAAATAAACTATAGTTTATTGCAATTAGTACCCTTGTGTTATATCGAATTGCTGAAAAACCATCCCTTGTTATTTTATTGGCAAAAAGCCCCCCAAGAATTAATTTTTTTAGCATTTAGTACCCCTGTTTAGGGGGTTGTGTGCTAAAAAAAATTGAATCATAGGCGGTATTTTGCCAATAAAATAACATAGGGTACTAATTTAAGCACCAAAAAATGTAATAATAATTTGCTTACTGTGAAGTTCGTTGAGCCATCTGCCGATGCTTTCGAATGTCTGACGTCTGCTGATGTCATAAACGAGAAGGGCTCCAACAGCACCTCTGTAATAAGCAGATGTAACTGCCCTAAACCGTTCTTGTCCAGCTGTATCCCAAATCTGTGCCTTGATTTCCTTGCCGTTAATCTCGATTTTCTGAGTCTGAAATTCTACACCAATTGTCGATTTTGAGTTGGGGTAAAATTCGTCCCGAGCGAATCTGGCGAGCAGATTCGATTTCCCAACGGCTGAGTCACCGATCAGGACAATCTTGAAAAGGTAATCCTCTGTTTGTTCGTCTTCTGTACGAAAGGCCATCTTTTTCTCTAACCCCTTGTAAGCCGAAGCTACAAAACCATATCTAGATGACGTATATGTATGTATACACTAACCACCCTTGTACATACAGAAAACTAGATATTTTTGGTATGCAAGGCTGGCATCGAGAGGTAATTCCTCATACTAATGCTGCCTTCGCACTTGCCCCTCGTCTCTCCTCGTCCCACAAACTCAAACCTGTGAAGAAACGTGTTACAATGTGTGATGATTTAACACTCGTAATTAACCTCTACATACATAATCATTTAATATAGATTGATACTTCTTCTCTTAGACTCTACCATCAACAAAATTCTCAATTTAATCAAATTTCTTGCGATACAATAAAACACCTCGTAATTCAGGCTTATCAATTAGTGGTGTTATCGGCTTCAGATCTAATCTCGTATTGAAGTCAAATGCATAGAGGAAGCTCCACAATATAATTTTTTTAGCCAAGCAGAAAGATTAATCGGCGATAGGAATTGTCTGATCCAAAATTGAATCGAATCTTTTTTTTATCTGAATGCTGTAGATCCAAGCACAGTATCTGTATCCGAACGAAGTTAATTGGAACAATGTTTTTATGTACGATTAGAGGGCCATCGGGTTTAATAAACCGGGTGGTACAAATGACATGAATAATCCACCGGCAAACAATCATAATTCGACAACATTGCAACTAATAACACAGTAGTGTGACACTGTTAGAGTTTAGACATGTTCCAACCAACTCCCGGAAAACAATAATTAGAAGATAAAAACAGTTTCCTGACAGTGGATTAAATCATTTCTAGTACATCAAACAAGCTTTCAAGTACATGTACAAATTGTCTCCATCCCAAAACTCTACATTCAGCTGATGCGAAAAATTCCGGTACGGAACTACATTATCACACCTATTGACCGAAACAACGCGCCGAAAACCGGAATCCAAGAAGTAACATCACATTAACAAAATACAGCCAAATTTCGGTACTGATTTCCACATTACCCAGAAAAAGAAAGCAATCATCAAGAAAGATTACATTTTTAAGAAACTCAGCAACTCAAATACAGAGGAAAGAAAGTATTTTGGTAAATACCCTTCAACAAAAAGGAGAAATTAAAGTCAACCGTTTCAAAAATAAAATAAATTAAACCTAAAACAGGGAAAAATTGGAGGGCAAGAAAAAAGAAGTGCTGAAAACATACTCACTTGTTGTAATAAGGAATGCATCTTTTTTCCCACCTTGAGTTTTCGTCCCTCCAACCTCTCTAATGGGGTCCGTTCTGAAATGCAGATCAAAGAATATACAATAAAGGGGAATTTAAAAGTAAATCCGAGGAGACAAGAGGGAATCAAAACAATCTTCAATGATTCTGGGTTTAGGAGAGACTAGGGTTAGGTTTCAAGATTTGACGAGGAGAGAGAGAGAGAGAGAGAGAGAGAGAGAGACGAAAGGGAACCAGAATTGGGGATTTTGGCACAGTAGAAATAAATGGCGGAATCAAGAAACGCCGGGCCTAATTTTTGCTTAACCGGCCGTTTCGGGCTTTTTTCCAGGTTGGCAGCCCAAACGTAATTAAGAGTTAATTTTACTTAATTTTACAGCAGCCCGGAAAAAAATTATTTGATTAATTGTCCCACTAATAAAAACACGAAGTTGTAACATAATTTTTTTCTAAAGAAAAACGATTTAATTAATTATTATGATATATGAAATGGTTGATTTGAAGGTTGGGATTTTATTTGACAGCATAGGTGGCTATCCACCTTCACTGGTAGGTGGTCCACGTGGATATTAATGGGGTCTCTTCTGCAACTAACAAGTACCTAACATGATTTAGATTCATATCCAAGATTGAGTCTTTCTCTTTTCTTTTTTTTTTATATATATATATAATTTTAATCTAATAATGCTGAGCACTAATTTTCAGTTGTAAATTGTAATTCCACTCTCATAATATTTGAATATTCATTTTTTTTTAATTTTGCTAGTGATTTAAAAAATAATAATAATAATTGAATAAATGTGGAAAATAAATAATTAGAAAGAAGTGATTGAAAACATGAAAAAAGGAAGAAGTTGGAAGTTTATTGAGCAAAAGAAAAGATGCCCAAACATGTGGAGCCCAATAGACTACTAGGTATAGGTAGCCCATAGGTGTGACAGTTAAAAAGGGTCCAATGCCAAATAGTCGAAAAATCATTAAGCAATTGTGGTACAATTGTCTCTAGACTTTTATTACAACCCCAGCCCAATAAGGAAATCGTGGTCCAATTTTCGTATTTTTTGCTTCTTTGCTAACCAATGCATGTTTGCTTGCTACCTGCAAATTGAGGTGGGAATTAAACGAACTCAGATCGAACTTAGCACTTTCGTCGAATTTTCGTTCTTTTTTTTTTGGGGAAACTAGTTCCAATTCCAATTTCACGCAAAGAAAAGTAGGAAATTGGAATAAAGAAACTTGATCCAAATTCGGGAGAATTTTTTGAACATCGAATTAATTAGTCGCCTGTATTGAAACATAAAATAATATTGGTTTTATAAGTTCAGTTTATTTTATTTATTTACATAATCTGAGTTTATTAGTGTTAGTTAGTTATCGATTGATTTCAGCTTAGTGGTTAATTATCTTGGCACATGCTTAATTAATCATCTAACTCACTAACTTATTATCTCTTCTAGTGTGTTCATGTTCGTGCAGGACAAGATGTTCTAGGATTCTACAAATATGAGAGGTTCATCACTGACAATTTTCTGAAGAGAGTTGAGAGCAAAGAGTTTTGGATGTTGCTCCATCTTCGACAACACACTGTTTTCGTTTGTATTCTCCTCACTACCTTTTGCATTAAAGGTCGTTGAATACTAGTATGTACTTCTAGAGTGTTCTGTAAGGTATAGATCATAATCAATTCTACGAATTCTCGTATGAAGAAATTGACTGTTGATTTCTTCAGAAAATGGGAGATCTTTACTTTTCATTGTGTATACTTCAAATATTGTTTTAATAACATTTTCACCTATTAAGGTACATCCATAAATTGTGAATAATGACTTAAATATCGGATTGTTTAGGCAATGTTTGGTTTTGTTTTTCTTTTGTTTTCATTGTTTCTCCAAAACAAAATTATATTTATTATACTTCTCAAATAATTTTCACAAAACAATCTCAAAAGTTTCTCTCTTCTTTAGACATGATGTGACTGCTACAGTAAAATGATTTGACTGCTACGGTAAAAAATGTCTTCACCAAAAAACAAATAAATATCACTTCATCTTTCAATTTTTTTCTTCTAAAATATTTTTTTCTAACACTTTTAAACATGATGTGACTGCTACAGTGTATTTTGTCTCTTTCCAAAATATAAACAAACATTACTTTCATTCTCAAATTCTTCCCCCAAAACATATTTCCTCAAAATGAAATCAAAATAAGTTCCAAAACACTTCCAAACATTGCCTAAAAGTTCCGCTGCAAAACATTTCTTTAGACCCGTATTTATCAGATCATTTGTGTAAATTGTGGTCCGCAAGTATTTATATTACTCTATACAAATCTGGTGACATTAAATTCTTTCAGCCAAAATTCCACCTGAAGGTAAACACAGGATTTATAGATGGATAGAAAATGACAATGTAAGAAATGTAGTGGAAAGAAATTAATAATTATATTGATTTTCAGAAGGAGGGTACTAGTTACAAATAGTTAAATTGTGGTCCGTAAGTAGTTTTGAAATGTTTGGGGGTAGAGTGGTCCAAACCTATTTTAGGGGTGTGGTGAAATCTTAAATGCCTAAGCTTCGTCATGTTTCAACCAACTTTGTACTTGGTATTTTTGTAGCTTGGCAACAATTTGATACCCAAATTATTATTATTATTATTATTATTATTATTTATATTATTATACTAATAATAATAATAATTATTATTATTATTATTATTATTATTATTATTATTATTATTTTATTACTATTAATATTATTATTATTATTAAAGTTTTCATGCATGTTGTGAAAGGCTTGCAGCCAAATTATTTTTAAAAGTGACCCCTTATTACAACTTTAATGATTGTGATTTGCGAGTCATTCTTTGTTTTTTGATTGGCAAGATCAATTGATGCAACTTGTGCTAGAAATATCTTGGGTGAAATAGTTACAAAAAAAAAATAAAAAATTCACTTCCGTAATAAAACGTGTTGAGCTCGCCAGATTCTTCAAACTCGACTCATCTACGATTTATATATAAAAATAAATAATATTTGTGCGTCTATTTGATTTTTCATCCTCTTTAGTTAAATTATTAAAGGGTTAGTTACGGCTACCTCCCCGAGATAAGATCAAATTACGAAAAATCCCCTCTTGTTTGGGTAATTAAAATTATCCCCGTCAACTATGTATTGTCTTATAAAAACCTCCTCCTTCAATAGGTAAATTTGACACCGTAAATGTGGATGTGTAAGATAATACATAGTTGAAGGGAATAATTGTAATTACACAAACAATATGAGTTTTTACGTAATTTGATCTAATTTCATGGGTTTGACGGTAATTTGGCATTATTAAAAGACAATATTGGCAAGTCAATATCACTTTTGGAGGAAGGCAAACTCTAGATTCCCTAGTTGTAGTGAGCCAATTGGTCCATCCGTATATACGGCCCATAAACTTTAGAATCAAATTGGCCCATTTGCTTTTCGCTTCGTGGGCCCAATAGACCAATTTAATTTCACATTAAAATATATTTTTTTTTTGTTGTTTTGGAATTAAATAAATTTTAATTTATAATTTATTACAAAGGATTTAGTTTCTAGTCAATGATTTTTTTTTTATTTATGGCCATAAATTTAGCTTTTTTGAAGGCCTTAATTCCATGGGATCTTGGATACTTTCTTCATATCTTGTTACAAGATAAGATACTGATTTATCATAATTGGCCAAATAACTTTACCAAAAGCAATGTGAAAAGCTGGAATTTTATTTCCCAATGTCAAGTGCCGATCATGATCGTGACAAAATAGAAATAAAGTTTGGAAAATAAAATTTTAATTATCATTTGATTACTTCAATCCGGTATTAAAATGGAAATTTTCGAGATACTATAATACGGCATCGTTCAATTTTCATATATGAGTTTGAATTTTTCTCCCTTTTTCCTTCTATAAATAAAACAACAACAATAATAGTAATAATTAAAGAAAATATGAAACCATATTTGACTATAATAATAAATTAGCTGTTAGTTTCTGTCGTGAAACTATTTAGTATTTAGAGTATTTAGACAGTAAATAATTGTTCCAACCGGAAATCAATTTGAACACTTTATTTTGGCACTTATAAGACTTTTGGTGATATTTATCTAGTAGTATAAGTACTTTATAGTCAATAAAACACACATAAACGTCTATGATATTTGAGTTTGACTTGCATAAACTCAAAAAAATTGACCACATGGACTAAGTACTATCAAACACTACTAACACAAGACATAATTAAATTTAAAACCCCTTAAAAATTGATTCATATAATGTGATTTAATCATGTCAGTACAATATTGTGGAATCTCAAATTATCTTTCAATTATATTGACTATGTCACTTCAAGTTAATAGTGTAATTGTCGCACATTACAAAAGAAGTTAGCCAACATTCACTAAACCTGACGAATGATAGGACGTGCATTAAATGTTGTCACATGCCCTAGGTAACTAAGTGTCTCGATAATTTGTAGTCGATCATCCACTCGCTACGGAGTTTATTAATTGCTCATCTTGCCCATAGGAGTTACTCGCGGTTGTCTTGTTTTGTGGAATTCCGCGAACAACCACTTTATGGCAGATCTCGCTTTTCTTATGGATTTTCTTTGGGCTCGACTTGCTTAATAGGCCAAAATGACTGAAATTGATCCGAATCAAGTGCAAAGATGGCATCATACTATATTGTTTTATTGCCTTTGGATTATTGGTGCATTGAGAAAGGGTTGTTTTGTATTGCTATTTACGTGGCAAACATTTTTATTTGTTATTTTGCTTATCTTAACAAATAAATTGAAGATTTTTATCTATTATTATCTTCTTAACTCGATAAGTATACCTATATTATAGTCAAAATAATATTTTACTCCATACAAAATGTGAAATCAAGAAGATTTGTCATGAAACAAATTCGGTTACGTTAAACAGAATATTCTTAGGATAGCAGTAAAATAATCAACTCAACTTGCCCCCAACTTCCGGATAATAGTATGGTCCCAAACTGTGATTTTATATTTGTAAAAGGACCAAAAAGTAAGAAAATGAAGTCCAACTGGTTCAATTATTTCACTTTAAAAAGGAAATTTTAATTTCTCTTTGAAAAAAAGTAGTTAGAATCCACTACCAATAATACCTCCTTTTCATTTTCGTGCAAATAAATATAAATTTTAATTTCTCTTATTTATAAAATTACATTTATACCCCCAAACTTTCCGTCTGTCTAAATTTTAGTACAATCAATAAAATAAACGTCAAAATCGATCCTGAATAACATTAAAGTGATAGACAGAGAAAAATGTAACCCCTAAAATATATTTAAGTTCCAAAAAAATATTTTATTTAAATAATTAGATACATAAAAAATATTTTTGTAATTATTTGAATGAATTTGCTAACAGATTCTACTAATCAAAAGGAATGGATAACTACCACGAACAAAAAAAAAAAATTAAAAAAAAATTAAAAAAATCAATATTATGCAGTTCCTAGAATTTTCATTTTTCAAGTATGAAACGGTGTCGTAATCGTTAAAGACTTTTTTTTTTCTTTGTTCTGCAAACCAGTCCAAAGAGAGCTTCACTATTTTTTCAAAGTCTGTCTCTTTCTCTCTCCCACATTTATTTCTCTATTTAAGTATTTGTTTATTATCAGATATCTCTGCTCACAGTAGTAATCGGAGGAGCAGAGTGAACACAAAGAGGTAATAAAATATTGCTGCTTCACTCGCATTAATTTCTCTTCTGCGTTTTTTTTTCTTGTTATGTGTGGACAAAGAAACTGCATGCTCGCCACAGAAATTACTATTCTGCCATTGTTTTCAGCGTTTGTTCTTGTCTCAAACTGCACCATTTTTTTACTGTATGTATATGCAAGAAAAAATTGTTCTAGGGTTTGGTTTGTTTTTCCACAGCAGAAGAATCTCTGTTCTAACGTGTGTTAACATGGAATTTGAAAAGGGTTCTTGATAAAAACGTAATCTTTATTAAAAAAATCGAGGTTATTTATTGCTTACTTTCTTCTTTCACTTGTCGTGTATCTAAACCCGGATCTTTTCATTTTTCAGTCAGTATCCCAAATTCCCAATCCAATTCAATTTTGATTCCATTTGTACAATTTATTGCAATAATTTGTCCCAACTCATTATCTTGTCTGAAATATTTGAGTTTCCATTTGACTTGTCAGAACTCTGTGAATTCCAAAAATGGAGGGGGGTGTTACTAAACCAGACAAAACAGAGTTCACAGAATGCTGGCGCACAAGCTGGAAAAAACCTTATATTATGCGATTAGCCTTTTCGGCCGGTATCGGGGGGCTATTGTTCGGTTACGATACCGGTGTTATTTCCGGTGCCCTTCTTTACATTCGAGACGACTTCAAATCTGTCGAGAAACACACTTGGCTGCAGGCAAGTAACTATTGGGGTTTATGCAAATATACCATGATTAATTGAAATATTCGATCCTAATCGTGTTATAATATAACTTGTTTGTTCGTTTATGTTTTTTTTTTCTCTCAGGAAACGATAGTTAGCACAGCTGTAGCTGGAGCTATAGCTGGTGCTGCGTTTGGCGGATGGATGAACGACAAATACGGTCGGAAAAAATCCATTCTTTTGGCCGATGTATTGTTCTTCATCGGTGCGATTATCATGGCTGCTTCTGTGGGCCCATGGATGATAATTCTAGGACGAGTATTCGTCGGTCTTGGAGTTGGAATGGCGTCCATGACAGCACCGCTTTACATTTCTGAAGCCTCGCCTGCAAGAATCAGAGGCGCTTTAGTCAGCACGAACGGTTTGCTTATCACCGGGGGACAATTCTTGGCTTATCTCATCAATTTAGCATTCACCAAGGTATCACTATTTCTTTTATTTATCAATTTTACGATAATTAATAATAATTGAAATAATAATACGTGGATGTGTACTTTAAGGCACCTGGAACATGGCGGTGGATGCTCGGAGTAGCCGCAGTTCCGGCTCTCGTTCAGTTCATCTTGATGCTATCACTTCCCGAGTCTCCTAGATGGCTATACCGACATGTAATAATTTTTATTACGGTTTCTTGCTTCTTTTTTTTTTTTTTTTTTTCTATTACAAGCTAAAAAAGGGCGGTTAATAAAAAAACTCTTTCTGTTATCTTGATCAGGATAAGGTGAAAGAGGCCAGGGTTATTTTGGAGAAAATCTACCCTGAAAACGAAGTCGAAGAAGAAATGAAGGCTTTAAAATCATCGGTAGAAGCTGAAAAGGCCGATGAAGGGTCAATAGGGAACGGTCTATTTGCAAAACTCAAGAATATATGGGGAAACGACGTTGTGCGAAGAGGGCTCTATGCTGGTATAACCGTACAAGTGGCTCAACAGTTTGTTGGCATAAACACCGTTATGTACTACAGTCCAACGATCGTCCAGCAGGCGGGGTTCGCTTCGAACAAGACGGCTCTTGCTCTCTCTCTCATCACTTCCGGTCTTAATGCTGTGGGGTCCGTTGTCAGCATGGCCTTTGTCGATAGGTTTGGGAGGAGAAGGCTCATGATTATATCCATGTTCGGTATTATAACATGTCTTGTAGTGTTGTCTGTTCTGTTTCACGAAGCGTCCTCTCACGCGCCTCGTGTGAGTGGGGTTGAATCCGTTCATTTTGGAGGGAACGCCACCTGTCAGGGCTTCTCGCGGGCCCCGCAGCCGATGTCGTGGAATTGCATGTCGTGCGTGAGCTCCTCGTCCCAATGCGCTTTCTGCGCTAGCGGGGATAGCAAGGTGAGATTTCCATTATGTTTTGGAAAACATTTGAACTCTTTGATTGATAATTAGGGGTGGAAATCGGACGAATCGGATCGGGATAAGACTAGTTCCAGTACCGTTAAAACTATTTCAAAATTGGAATGAAAAAACTCGTTCCAAAATCGGAAATTTTCAGATCGGAATCGGCAGAATTCGAATTTTTCATTTTTTAGGTCATCTATAATACAAAATACAGAATAATATTAATACTATTAGTGTAATTTCCGGAGAGAAAAATGGATTTCGGTAACCGTTATCTAATTCCGTTTAAAAAATATCAGAAAAATCGGAATTCCGAATCCCGAATTCAAAAATTCAAGATTTCCTTTCCAATTTCCACCCCTATAATCATAATTCTTTAATATATGATTTCTAACATATTATCTCTCATTTAGTATCAACCGGGGGCATGTTTGGCAGCAACGGACGAGATAAGAGCCATGTGCCGAGGGGAAAAGCGAACATGGTACACAAAAGGGTGTCCGAGCAAATTCGGTTTTTTCACGGTGATGCTTTTGGGAATGTACATAATATCATACTCGCCGGGAATGGGGACTGTGCCATGGATTGTGAACTCCGAGATTTATCCGTTGAGATACAGAGGGATTGGAGGAGGGATTGCTGCGGTTTCTAATTGGGTTTCGAATCTGATTGTGAGCGAGACTTTCTTGACTTTAACCGAGACGCTTGGTTCGGCGGGGACTTTCCTCCTTTTCGCTGGTTTTTCGACTATTGGACTTATAGCTATCTATTTTGTTGTGCCCGAGACAAAGGGATTGCAGTTTGAGGAGGTGGAGAAGATGCTCGAGAAGGGGTTTAGACCTAGATTATGCTGCGGTAGTAATTCTTCTTCTTCCACGGAGAAAGATGATGATAATTTGAAATAAGTTTTTCGCTTTCTTCCATGTTGTGTAAAATTACTATTTGAATTTTGTTCGACTAATAGTCTTGTCGAAGTGCAATGCGATTGTCAGCATGTAACCAAACAATAACGAAACGGTGACCAAATGATTCGGGTGGCAAGCAAATCTTAACCCATTTGCAGACATGAATTTTCTAGTACTGATTTATGTTGGGAATCTTTTCAATACGGACGTATGGTCGAATTCGCATTCGCGCAGGTCATGATTCGAGATTTATATATAGATCACCAAATCGTGGTCCAGAGAATCACTTTATTTTGAATCCCACCACCACAGAATGAAACCCAAGCACGATTATGCCTTCTATCCCCTACTTTGAATTTTAAAATGACAACTTCTCTCTGTAAAAGTTTTAAGCATTTAAGCAAAAGGTACAGTAAAACTGCTACTGCTGCACCGACACCTTTTGTAATAATCGGACCAACACATATGAAGATATGGAGTGGTAGGAAAATGGCTTGTCCAAGCACCAAGACAAAACATACCTGCTCTGCCAGCTAAGGCAATTATAAAAATATTTATTAAAAAAACGGAATAATATTTACCAAACTAAATAATCTAATGTGGGTGGCCGGTCCTAACTCCTATCATAGATTCATGGTGAAAACTGAAAAGTATATCTCATGTTGGTAGGCCCCATCACACTGTAGTGGATCAACTTTGCATGAATCTTTTTAAAGTAAAAAAAAAAAATTGCTAATATTTATAATACTCAGTAGTTTTTTTAGCAAATTGGATATAATATGGCGGGCTACTTATTCATAATTTGTTCACATTATTTTTTATATGTGCCAAAAAAAAAAAAAAAAAAAAGGGAATTATGGCATTTAAGGTTAATTAGTTAAGAAAGTGAAACAAACAGCATGCAGGTCAAAAGATGGGACACCAGTGCCTGCAAGTTGGCCAGCTAAGGAGTCAGTTGTTCACATAATAACTGAACATGTATGGGAATTACTGGTGGAGGCTGGAGAGTGAGTGAGTTCTCTCATATTTATTTAATTAACAAATTATGTTTTCCATCATGTACATATATATATATATATACATACATCATAATTAAGTGGGTCTGTGAATTATTAAAGATAAAGCACAAAACTTTACAGAAAGATGGAGTATATAGGTGATAATATTACAAACCAAATAAAATAAAAGCATTCTAAACTTTTTTGAGTTTGTGTCTGAATCAAACAATTAGCAAAACCTTCACACACAGATTCTCATCTCCCCAAAAAAAACCAAGGGGGTGATAGATAATAAACCCAAAACAGAAAAAAAAAAGACAAGTCAACAACAGCATAACCCACAGTTACGACTTGTTAATTAGCTCCGTCAGCACTAGTTAGCTACTAGTAGCTTCTACATACTTATCCCCTAATTTTTGTTTAGAATATTTAAACTCTCAAAATTACTTGAAAACACTCTGTACAAAGAACAAATCAAAAACACTTGCTATATACAGCCAACAGCAAAGCAAGCCAAAAAACAAAACAAGGGAAATACAATTAATATATATAATATAATATTATGATACCTCCTCCCTCTAATTGTTTATGGAGTTGAAGAAGATGAAGCTTCCTGTCTGGGTTCTCTCAAGTAGCCAAGAAGAGTTTCAGCCTGACAAAATTTAACCACTTACATATACAATTCCATATGAAAAACGACATGTATTTGTAGGGAATTGCAGCTTTTTAACACGCAGACAAAACAAGAACAACTACAACACGCATAATATAATGTTGTAGTAGTAGACGATGAAAGCAACACTGCTCGGCAGTCGGCACCTATTAATTATTATTCCTCTATAAATATCATGCAACAAAAAGATTAGGGCCTAATACAAATTATGAACTAGGTGGCGCGTGCACATTATTAATCTAAAACCTATGTCCTCCCCTAGTTTTGTTAATCAATTTCAATTATTATTAACATAATTCATCAATGTGTTCCACATCACAAATAATTGAAGCCCCCCTAACCTAAAATGCGAGATAATAATTCATCAACTGCACATTCATAGAGTGTAAGAAGCCATTTTCTTGAATTAGAGCTAATTTGTCCTAATTATGTTGTAGAATTTTCTCAAGCAACTGAAAGATTCAACATGAAAATGGCGCAAACATATATGAACAATTAAGAATTGTACAAATTGAAATCTAAAATACAACAAGCTGAATCAATACAAAACAGAAATTTAAGGTCTGGAAATCTCACCTTGTGCTTAGCTTTGGCTGTTCCAGTCTGCGATAAGGACACCAATGGCGGAATTCCGCCTTCCCTGACAAGCAATCCCCTGTTCCTAACACAGTCCACGCACAGCTGCAGCAATGTCAGAACAGCAAACTCCTTCCCTTTGTCACTCGCATCCTCAATCGCCTCCACCAACGCCGCGATCCCGCCTTCCTCCACGATTGCCTCCCGTCCGATCTCCGCCGAGGCCAAGCTGCTCAGCACCACCATGGCCTTCTCCGTCAATCCGGCCCCTTGCTCCGACACAAGCTCCACCAGCGGCCTCACCACACCGGCAGCCACCGCTCTCTCCTTATTCAGCTTCACCGAGCACAACTTGTACAGCGTTGTCAGAGCGTCCTTTTTCCCTCTGCTGGACCCGTTTATCAGCAACGCCACCAGCGGGGGTATCGCGCCGGAGGCGCCGATCGACAGCTTGTACTCGTCCACCAGAGCCAAGCTCAGCAGCGCGCACGCGGCGTTCTGCTTCGAAGTCTCGGTTCCCGTTTTCAAAACGTAGATCAAGGATTTGATAGCGCCGGCGTGTGTTATCACGCGTTTGTTGCTCTCGAGGAGGGAGAGATTCAGTAGCGCCGTGACGGCGTTCTCCTGGGTCATCGGGTCGGAGCAGCGGAGAAGCGGAATCAGAGCGGGTACGGCACCGGATTCTCCAATTAGGGCACGATTGTCGGCTCGATTCTTAGCCAACAGCCGCAGCTTCGCCGCCGCCGACCTTTTCACAGCAATTGACGACGATTGCAGCCCGTCGACGCAGAGTTTCACGGTAGGCTGAAGGTCTTCCGGCGAGATGCTCTCGATGATCTCCGTCGAGAACGTTTCCCTCTGTAGGAAACCGGAACAAGGCTCCGGCTCGGGATCGGAGCTGGTGGCCTGACTCACGCCGGGATCGGGGAGACTGGAGAGCCGCTGGAGCTCCCCGGAAATATCGCTGGAGCACGCCGAGAAATCACTGAATGCTTGTGAGATATCCAATATATCATCTAAATCGGAGGACGACGGACTTTTCGAATTACCAGACGATTTATTCGCGAGCTCCCCCAATCGGATGTCGATAACCGAATCCGTAAGATTCTCTGAAACATTTGGGGATACCTCTCGGATTGGACCGGAGTTATCGGCGCTGAAGATGTTGGACCGGATTGTGCGCATGGACCTCCCCATCGAGCGGCTTATTTTGGCGGAGGACGGCGGCGGAGTGTAGTAGTAGTAAGGCCGTGTTTGGTTGTAGCTAATATTGGGGTTTGAGTGTGAGTGGGAGCGAGAATCTTCTATCGAAACCATGGTGGAGTAATTTTACTAGTACTGGTAGAGTATTTGCTTTTTATATTATATGTGGTAGGTCAAGAAATTTCCATGGACGGCGGCTGCGGCGGCGGCGGTGAGTGGTGAGAGAAGAAAAAAAAAGCTCAGAGGAACAACAACAATGGCGGATTTATAAAGGCGGTGGTGGTTATTTGTTTTAATAAATAAATTGTGTTTCCTTTTTGTTTATTTATTTTTATTTTTTAAAAATGAAAAAGAAATGAAATAGGAATTTGAATTTGTTTTTGGTGATGGGTGAGTGAGTGGATTTGGTTGGTCTAGCGGGTTCTAAAATCACAGCTGGAGAGTTCACAGCTGGGCCCACATCGTCCTGGAATTTGCCTGATGCGTGTGTCGGCTTGGTTGAGGGTTACCGTCACGGTAGCAGTTTTGCTACTTTCACAATACGACGCCGTTTAGACCTAACGAAATATTATAATGCACAACGTTACAAAAAAAAAAGCACATTTAAACCAATATTGATATGAATAAATAAATTAAATAGATGTTTGACGCATACTATTGTTCGCCTAAAAGACAAGAGAATAGTTGCGTAATGTCAATAAATAAATGTATGATATATTTTAATATTTTAATACTTTGTATAATTTTATAATATTTAAATGAATATGTCCTTTTCAAAAGTGACATGCTGAGTTGTTTTGCCTACTTTTTAATTATGTTTTCTATTAGCGGATGGAGAAAATATATTATAAGGTTGTCTATAATTATTGATAAATGTTTTATTATAGACGTTTGTAGTTACAGAAGATAATTAAGAAGGGGCTGCTAATTAAACATCAAAATTAGAGGCTACGTTAAGATTTTGTAGGGCCTGAATAATTGATTTTGCCACTAATCCGTTGCTTTTAGATGTTGCTATACACGAATGCTCCATAATTAATCATTACATCACACTATGCTTAATTATGATTTAGTGCGATTAGTAATTGATAGTATTGATTAATTAATTATCGGCACAATATAAAATTGGCTTCCTTGGGTTTTGAAAAGCCAACTAAGAGTTTTGACCAATGGGATAATAAATAAATAAATAGACATTGTTTCTGACAAACAAAAGCTTAAACAATTTGCAATAAGGGCAGGGTGGTCATACCAAAGTATTCAAGCGGTTGACCTAATACCAAACCAGTCAAATCGAAGCCACTTTATTTTTAGGGCAAATTACGGTCACTTCTCTTGTTTGGATAATTACAACCACCCCTTCTTTTAAATATTTTTACGTAAAATTTACGTAATTCGGTTATTTACCAAATCAAATCGTATAATTAGTTTGGTAAACGGTATGAAATGTTGGCGTACCGAAATTTTGGTCCGGTTTTACTGAATTAACATCTCTAAATTACCTCTGGAAGGGTCTTTTCGTAAGATAATTACATAGTTAAGAGAAGTGGGTGTAATTACCCTAACAAGAGGGGGATTTTCATAATTTGTCCATAGCTCAGAGGATGGCCGTAATTTGTCCTTATTATTAAGCCTATAGGGATGAACAAATAATACCCATAAACAATGGACACCACAAAAAATTCTTAGTTGCAGCACAATTACAATATAACAAAACCGCGTCGTTTATGTCAAAATATTGACCAGGTTGACCGACCAAACACACCGTTCTACAGTGTAAAACTGATTTTTTTTACAGGTGTAACAGTTAATTTTGTGCTTGGCTTTAACCAAAAAAAGAATCATTTGTTGAATCGACTGTTTTAAATTGTTTTGCTTTCATGAGATTTTCAGACAGAATTAAATGAATTTAGTTGAAAAATAGTAAATTCTAGGTGCATTTATGGAAAAGATCGAATTGTTGACTCAGAACAATTGGAAGAGGATGGCTGATTGTGACCACTGCTTACTCACACTGTCTATATATATAATGTATATATACATAAATAATTGATATTTCGATTTTAAAAAAAAATAAAAAATAAGTAATAAATAGTTGATATGGCTTACTTTTTTTTTTTGAATTACAATTACATTAAATAATAAGATAAATCAAAGAGGCATATCCTCTGATTATACACGCTACCTGCATTGTAAGGAGGATGCTAGAAGCAAAGAATAACAATATTTAATTATATAACATGTCTTCCAAAATAAGTTTTGATTTAAATAATATTTATTTCCGATTTATTTAGCATAATTGGGCTTTTGGAAGTGGCCCATTTAACTAAAATGTTAATTCACTAACTTCCGTATTTGGTCCAGGTCCAGTTGCAAATAAGTCCAACACGTTACCGCATTGTATTTTTTTAGTGATGTTTTTAACATAATAACTGTGCGATTAGATTAATCGTTCGATTAGGGACAAATGATCAAAATAAATTCTTCTAGAAAATGTATGAGTACTTGGAAGTTTACGAGTTGTCAAAATGAGCTTATAAGATATTAAAGAGTTTATAAGCTCTTTCAAAGTGTTCGGTAACTTTTTTAACGAAAACTTAAAATAATAAGCTGCTCGGGAGCTATGTCCCACCATTCTTATTTAACATCTTATAATGAGTAAAAACCACTCGTAAACTCATTATTCACACACTTCAAAAATTAATTTCATAAATAAGAGGTATCAACGCTTCAAACAATTTAAACACGTAAAAACTTATCAAATGTTTAAAATACATTTAGCCAAACGGATCCTTACTGATTAGGATATATAATGAAAGGAATAATACAATTTCTACACGAAACCTTATTTGAAATATGGGTCTTATATCCCCGCTTAAGCGCAAACGACTTGTTGTCAAAACATTGGTTTATATGAAATTGACTCATGATTACTTTCACCCCCAAAATATTAATTAACACTCTTAAAAATGTATGTTGCGATATAATATATTATACTTGGACTTATTTGACTCCAACACAAAGTCATAATCTTACCAAACTTCACAAATATAATTAATTAATAGTAATTGCAAATGTCCCATCTTTTAACCTTTATAAGCTATTAATATTATTGTTGTAAAATCCGATGTTGTAATTATATACTGATAAAACGAAATAAAAGATTCAAATTCACACAACTAAACTAGCCATAGATTATCATTTGCAGGTTCTAATTAATCAATAATCAATTAGCAGTAATCTATCTTAAAAAAAAATTATTTTTAGCAGTAATCATTAACCACACCCGCCGAAACACATGTTAGTTAAAGCTTCTTAAAATTTGTATCAGCCTCAATAAGAGGAACATGCTTACCAATAATTACGATGATTTGAATTAAATATTAGGGTAAGTAAAAAGAACAACAGGACAAACATAATAAGGTGACTAATCAGGCTGCGTGTACTACAATTAAGGCTGTACTATCAACCTCTCACCAGAATATAATCTTTCAACCTTTTTTTCTTCTTTTTCTGTTTTAATATAACTATTGACTACATAATAGCATCTAATACAATTAAATAAGATCGTTTAGTTGGGGAGATTAGCCATGATTAACTAAGTATTAAGAGGTTGTTTGATGTTCGGTATCCCAAATAACTTACCAGGTCAACCCCATGGCTTATCTTGATTTTTAGGGAGCTTTTTTATTGAAAAGTTCCGGGGTCGATAAAATTATTAGGTATTCACTAAATAATTTATTCTTATTGTGACTAATCTTATCTCGGCAACCAAACGAGAGCTTCTAGGACTATGCACCGCTAGAGGTTGGATTCGGTTTGACCAATGTTGGGTTCCACCACCTACAAATCATGCACCTAATCCAACTTATATTGTATTTTACATAAATAAATAAAATGGTACCTGTCCACATGCCCCTTTTACACATGAAAATAAGATTTTAATTTCTGCATGAAGTGGTTGTGAATACAGATATCAACTCAATAATGCATTTCCCAGCTTTTTACTGTGTTAAAATGGTGAAGTGGTTATTCCTCAAAAGGTCAATGACTTGGTCAACCATGCAATCTCCTTTTCTACCGTTCACACACACACACACACACACACACACTCATCATGTTCATTGTATGGAAGTTAAACAAGGTTAATGATAAAAGTTCATGTATGCTTTTATGACATAGTTTTCACATGGTATCAATGATTGTTTTACTCAAAAAGAAACACAAACTAAATAATATGTTTATGTCAATGAGTAAGAAAGAATTCTGAGAGGGGCCTATTTGTAAAATAGAGAAAATAAAAGGACCTTTACAGGTTGAAGTTAGGCATGTATTAGTCATGGGAAGACAAGGTTGTTGAAACCTAAACACACACAAGAATTAGTATTCTGCCAAGTACCCTCAAATCTCTTTAATTAAAATTAAATAAATAAATAAAATCTGGAAAAAATTCTATGTTTTACCAAACTGTAACTACTCTCTGGTCCCACCATTCATTCAGTATTTCACTCTATTATAAGACACCCTTTTCTCCCACTTTCTAGAAATCAAGAAACCTACATTTTCAAATTCTTGATTTTCAGTTTGAGCAAAAAAAAATGTTAAGACATCTTTCAATCCTCTGTTTTCTGTTCTCTCTCCACATACCATCATCCTACAGCCAATCGTCTTGCGGAAACTACAACTTCGACAAAAACCAAATCTTCAAATCATGCAATGATCTCCCACAGCTGAACTCGTTCCTTCACTGGAACTACGACCAGCCCGCAAACACCGTCAAAATCGCCTACCGCCAAACGGGGGTCTCCGGCCCCCGATGGGTGGCGTGGGCGATCAACCCTAGTGGCCAAGGCATGGCCGGAGCACAAGCACTCGTAGCCTATCAGAAATCCGACGGCAACATAACTGCTTACACATCACCTGTAACTAGTTACCAGACTCAGTTAGCTCAAGGAGATTTGAGCTTCCCAGTTTCGGATTTAACCGCTACTTATTCAAAAAACGAGATGATTATTTTCGCCACACTAAAGCTCGATAATCTCAGCTCTACTGTGAACCACGTGTGGCAATCGGGCCCACTTTCAGGTGATTCTCCGGCCACACACGCTACTTCTGGTCCTAATCTCCAGTCCATGGGGAGCTTAAATCTTCTCTCGGGGGAGACAAAGGCCTCATCGGGAGGCGTAAACTCCGTAACAAAGAAAAAGAATGTGAGTTTTTTTTTAAGATAATGCTTTCCTTTAATTACACATATGTAAAGCAAAATCGAAGAAACATCTAAATATGGTTGTGAATATGATGTAGATTCACGGAGTGCTGAATGCAGTGAGTTGGGGGATCTTGTTACCAGTTGGCGCTGTCTTCGCAAGGTACCTAAAAGTGTTCCCTTCGGCGGACCCCGCGTGGTTTTACCTTCATGCAATCTGCCAAACCTCAGGCTACATCGTCGGAGTTGCTGGCTGGGCTACTGGTCTCCGGCTAGGAAGCCTGTCTCCCGGAGTTGTACAAACATCCCATAGGATCATCGGAATTGTCGTCTTCTGCCTCGCAACTCTCCAGGTATAAATCGAAACTCATTTCATCCCAAGTAACTGAAACAATACTATTTCGACAAAAGATTGACAAGAGGGAGTCAAATCATAACAAAGATTCCTTTTTTTCTTTTTTCTTTTTTTCGGAGACAGGTGTCGGCTTTGCTACTGAGGCCGAAAAAGGAGCACAAACACAGAATCTACTGGAACATATACCACCACTTCGTAGGATACTCTGTCATAGTTCTAAGCATTATAAACATTTTCAAGGGGTTCGACATTTTGAACCCGGAGGAGAAATGGAAGCGAGCGTACGTCGGAACAATAATCGGGGTGGCGTTTGTTGCTGCGGTGCTGGAAGTGTACACGTGGTGCGTAGTTTTGAAGAGGAAAAAGAGTAGCAGCCGCCCTCAGAAGATGGGAAATAATGGGGTTAATGGAACAAATGGTAATGGCTACAATGGATATGGAGCAAGTACACAAGAGAGAGTATGATTCAGATTAGAATTTTCGTGTAAAGCTGTTCGATTTGGCTCTTTTTTTTCCATTTTTTTATTTTGTGCCATGTTTTTTTTCTTGCTGTATTTTCTTGTTGAAAGTGTGATGATGTTTAGGATTTTGTTTATGTAGATTTTGTGTTTGGATAGTTCTATATATATTTATATTTGTTGTTTTTTTAATATAATATTTAATTCTCTTAATTTTCCTGGTAAAAAAATAAAATAAAAAATTAATGATCTTTAGAACAGCATAACTTACCTGAGCACCGGCACTGGTCTCCGACGGAGTATATACAAGCAGAATCCAGCCATGATCGGCGGTGAGAAATCTCAAAAAATTGTCGCCGTCGTCTCTGTCAGCTAATGCCCCACCACCCACACCACAACGGCGATAGTCCAGCCGTCGACCGTCGTCATCCGCTGCAGCGAAGACGGAAAGCGTCAACCTGGATGCCTCTAATCCGCTAGCTGCGGTCGGATCTAAAATCCCCAAAACCCTAACCCCAATTTTTTATTTTTAAAATTACTAGTAACCATGCCCGTGCGTTGCACGGGACATTGATTATTGTAATTACATTTTGGGTAAATTACACCCACACCCCTAAGGTATGCTGAAATAACTTTAAGGTCCCTATGGTATCGGTAATTACACTCACCCCTGAAACATAGTTAGAAACTCTACTGGGATAATGCATTAGATACGTTGTTCCAATAGAGTTCTAACGGACTATTACTTTTAGTAAATGGTGAGAGACAAAATAAAGCTAGGGGGTGACATGGCTCCCTCAATATTTCTTAAATCACCCATTGCACTATGTTGTCTCTATCACTTCCTGAAACTAATAGTTCGTTAGAACTCTATCGGAATAACGTATCTAATGCATTATTCCATTAGAGTTTCTAACTATGTTTCAGGGAGTGAGTGTAATTATCGATACAACAGAGACTTTAAAGTTATTTCATCATACCTGAGGGGTGTGAGTGTAATTTACCCTTATATTTTTAACTCTAAACCAAGTGAGTAGAAAAATATAAGTTAACATATAGGACATAAAATTGTTGAATAATTTAGACATTTATGCAGAGTTAATAGAAACATATGATGTTACATATTCCTAAGAAATAAATAGGTAAAGCCAAAATTCATATTGCGTAGATATATAATAATGGGTTAACCTGATCATCATTGTGTAAATTCAACAGTAGGAAAATGAGTAAAATATCTTATATATAAAGAAAGAAACAATGTGGTAACTTAAGAAATCCTAATGACGTATTTGTAAAAGTAAATTAATTTATGTGTAAATATATTTTTCTAACTCCTATTTTGTAGCTCTCTCGTTTATAATTATTTTAACACCAAATCTCGGCTAGCAGAATCATAATCCACTACATCTATATTTTTTTAGTTATTATTATTATTATTTTCTAGCCTATTTTTTAATAAAAAATATGTGTCATTTATTTAATGATGATTGACAATTAAGTTTTTATAGTTTTTTTACTGAGTTTGTATTAAATCCGTATAAATGTTGATATTGTTATCGATATCACTAATTAATTTTATTATAATTGTAATTATCATGTATTAAACTAATCATCATTTGCATTCATGCTATCCGATGAATCGCGAGGGGGAAAATGCTAGTTAATTTAAAATATGGTGAGTCTTTCAACTATATTATTTTAATTAGAAAACGTAAAATATTTTAGAATTTGTATATCATTAAAGAAAAAACCATGTTAATTTTAAAATAGACCAAACAAATGGCCATTCATTACCGTATTGTTTTGCAACTTACATTAATATTTATGTAGCTATAAATATATTTTCATATTCATAATTTTAAATCGTATACATATTTAATCTTATCTCTAAACCATTATCACTATATACAAAATTTGTTGGAATTTTCAATTTTTGCTAAGTTATTAGTGTAATATGGGCATTTTACATATAAACCCATCAATAGATACTTATTTATAAAGGGGTGCAGACAAAAATTCTTTTACAAAAAAGTCCACCCATGGTCCAGATGTTTGTAAAAGACTAATTAGCTCATCACATTTTAATACGATCCAATTTCATCCTTTAATTTAATTTAATTTCAATTTGACTCCAAATTTCACAAATTATTCAATTTTGACATAAAACACAATTTTATGGACAATTTCGTCCGTCGCCGCCGGTCTCCGGCGTTGACTTTTTTCTTTCCTTCTTCCTCATTTTTCCGCCGGTCTCCGGCGTTGATTTTGTCGATTTTTTCATTTCTTTTTGAATTTTTTAACATCTTTTTGCCCCCCGTTTAAACAACAATATTGCTGTGGTTGACAGTAATATTAACTATATTACTGTTAAACACAGTAAAATTAACTATACTATAGTTTAACACAATACTATTGCTATATTAATCTCTAGCACAGTAATATTAACACAACAAAAGTCATTATTATTGTGTAATAGAGTAATATTAATATGTTGACAAAGGTAAACATAATAAAAAACCAAAAAATTAATATTACTGTAGTTGACAGTAAATCAGTAATAGTACTGTAACAACAATAATATTACCGAAGAAGATGAAGCAAGGTTAAAAAAAATATACTTATAATTTAACATCAAGAATAAAAAAAATGAAAATATGGCACATAATCATGCTGTTTTGCATATTAATTCCTGAATGATTGATGTCTGATGTTGTATCTATTTATTTATTTCGATCTCCTATGAAATGTGCTAGGATTCTGCCAAATACCATCATGAAACATTCAGTGAAACTGAATTTGGTGATCATTCAATCAAGGAAGAACTTTCAGTTCCAGACGATCAAGTAGAAGAAGGTTAAGAGACATAATGTCATGTTCAATCTGCTTCTATCGGTTAAGGTTAACTCACTAAACGTGAGAGAAACATTATAAATTTGTTCTTTTATCCTTTACCATCTAAAATATACTTCTATTGTG
>NW_012194114.1:1950006-1970374 GCF_000504015.1 Erythranthe guttata
GGCACACGCTCCTCTTTATATCATCATTAATGCCATTTTAATAAAAAACAATAATAATAAATAAATCAAATATTAAACAAAATCATCCAGTATATATATGTATTAAACCAAATTGAGAAATTTCATAACATCAAAAGTCATGTTTAATTATGGATTTATATATAGAAACTTAACTGATTTTTTAGAAATTTCTCTATTCCGATTCTCGCAACGCCTCGACAAACGCATCCTTGAGGAAAGAATTCGAAGCTGGGGAGTCTCTGGGCGATGATATAGAAAAAGCGGACCAGATCTATTAAGATGGGGGGGGAATTAAAAAAAAAAATCAACGACAGACAAATGAAATCGGTGTATGATTTTGAATTTTGCATTTATTGGCATAATTTTTAACGGTAGCTCGAATAAGTTACTTACGGATCGAAAACAAGTCCGCCAGCTTCGGTTACAATTAAAGCTCCAGCTGCAATATCCCTGAACAGATAAAGCAACTCTTGATTCATATATGGGAAATTGAGATCATAAGCCCGAATCAAATATTTAATTAATATTATTACCAGGGGCCTCCGAAACCAACTTCATAGAACAAATCGAGCCTTCCACATGCAACACCGCATAGATTCAACGCACAAGAGCCGCTCATTCGAAGGGACCGAACCTGATCAATTCACAAACCCTACTCTAAGATATATTTCCCGTGAAAAAAATATTAATAAAATAAAAAAAATACAGAAATTAAAATTGTCTTCACTAGACGAACACTAAGTTACCTTGAGAGTAAGTTATTGATCCTATTTGTAGACGCATCCAAAGTAGACTTGTCGCGCTTTGTGCCAACCTGCGATTTTTCAAATATACTCAAGAAAAGTTTGATTTTTTTTTTTTTTTTTTTTGATTTAATTTTCGGAAATACGTTTAGAGATTACCTCTGTAGCAAGAAGGGACGTCATAAGCTCATCTTGAGAAGATGCTGCGTATATTCAACAAATATAGTTGCCGTGAGATTTCGACGAACCTTACGCAATGTGCAGTAAAAAAATAATATATAAATGAAGATAAAAAATTAAACCTTTGATAGGTTTCCCATTGAGGAAAGCACCTTTTCCACGAACAGCGGTAAAAAGCTGCACATTGAAAGAGAAGATATTTGCTCGACTTTTATATTTTTCGTATATAAAAAAATTCGAGAAGTCGAAGAAGTCTACCTCATCCATAATTGGATTGTAGACAACTCCAACCGTCGGAACTTTTCCGATTGTAAGTCCGATAGATACACATACAAATGGAAACCTACAATTGATCACATCCCATAACTCTAAGCACAATTGGATACAAAATATTTTTTTTTCCACATATATATGTTTGTGTGTGATACTTGCCCGTGCACGAAGTTAGTTGTTCCATCCAAAGGATCAACGATCCAAGTTGGTTCGTCGGTCAATTCTGTGGCACCAAAAGCAGCAGTGGTTTCTTCCCCTATGAACTGACATTCAGCTCGGAAAATATTCAGGAAAAATCTCACAAATTAATCGAAAAAAAAAAAGCATAATCGAAAACTACAGAGTTAAACCTTGTGGTCAGGGTAGTGTAGCTTGAGAAAATTGAATATAAGTTCTTCACATGCTTTATCAGTCTCTGTGACCAAATCCACCTTCAAACGAGAACGAAAAACGGATGATCGGCTTATATCGTAAATAACTCGAAGCAATCAAAAGAACCACCAGAAATTATTTAATGTAAATGTTTGAAAATTGAAAATTGAAAATGTAAAGCAATGAAATTAAAGAGCCCCATCAGCAATTTCAGCACTTAAAGATTTCATTTTTATCTCGATGCCAAGATTATCTTTTTACCTGGCCTTTATGCTCCACGCGCTTTATCTCGTAGAACCCAGAACGAATTATCTGCAATAACCCAATAAATTGTGAAATAATTAGATCAATGCAAATAAAAAAATTATATGAAGTATGTGGACAAAAATTGGGATAAAAAAGAGAATGGCACCTCTCCAGCTTTCTTGGCAGCATCAACCGCCATGGCCAAGAAATCCTCAACTGAACCTGAAATTGAAGAAAACCCATCAACAAACTACAGAGCTCCACGTGTACAATTTGCACTTTAATTTGTGTGCCAGTGTGTGAAGTGCAAGAGTGAAAAAGGTTTATGAATTGTGGGGTCTTGCCTTTTTCTGCCATCTTCTGTTTCTTGATTGAAAAATGAAGATTGGGTGATGGGAAGAGAAGTTGATGGCTGAGAGGTTTTTTCGTTATACGTAACAAATCAACTGTGATAATATAAAATAGATGGATGCCAATTATTTATAGGAAAAACATTTGGTAAATTAATACCTCTGGATTTTACATAAATGTCCCTGGATTCCTTACATAATTCATTTCTGTACAGTATAATATATAGTATTTAAAAGAATTGAGTACGTCTTTATTCCAGGCAAAATTAAGATTATCTGGTTATTATTAAAAAAAATATAGAAAAATCAATACCCTGTCAAAATCGTTGATAAACGGAATATGCCAATATGCTGTTAGTTTATTCCAATATATTCATTTACAAGCATCTTCAAACATGATACAAGAGAAATTAGAGCGCCTTTTTTAACAGATAAATAACGGCAACGGCAAAACATGAATAAATGGCCAAATTCCATAATTATTCACCTTTTTCTTGTTCTGAAATAATGTGTACCAGATGTTTAACAAACAGCATCTGCAAGAATAACGGTTATTCTAAAGATGAAACGGAGATGACAACTTTCCAAGGCTTTCTTTCCGTCACTAGAGTTCACAAATATCGGGCCTAAGAAGTATCGATCATCAAAATATTTCTTTATATATGGACAGACTCGTATAAACAGCTGATAAAACTAAATCAGAACTGAATTAAAAGGCCGTTTTTTTTTCGTTCTTTGGGCTAAAGTGCAGCAATTTCTTTAACGACTTGGGCTTTATCAGCCTCGAACGCTTCATCCTCTGCAATAAAAGGAACCAAGAATCAAGACATACTATCGATGCAGATATGAGCATTTAAACGAATATATGCGTATGCATATGCCTACATTTGTTCATACTTACCTTTCTCTGTCTTAAAATCAGCAAAGAGGCGGAGCAGCTTGCTTCTATTCGCGAGAAGTATACCAACAATATCAGAGGGTTTATTCTGATTAGCTGCAAATAACTGCACATTTTCGAGTCGGATCAGAAAAAAAGAAATTATGAAGTGAGCAGAAACCATTCACCTATGCGACAAAAGCTCAAGCTGGAAGATAAAATAGTACCTTAAACACATGAAATGCTTCAAGTTGAATGCTCTTGCTCGACTCCTGGCACAAGGCAAAACTCCAAGACTTAGATACATGACATAACAACTACCTATATAAAACCATGTTCTTGTTTTCTTTCCAGTAAGACAATCATAAAATCCTGAGTTGCATTTTCTGTTTAATTTTTTTTATTAGAGTTTCGAATATGGTAATCCCATTCAGATATCCGTAGGGTTCACTTCCAGTAACCCATTCTGAGTAGACTGATTCGTGCTTTAGTTTCTTGAGTTTCAGTTCTACTTTTTTAATCTCTGATTTATTTTCCCACACTTCTCCGAAATGAGGATTGAATCTAACAGACAAGAAGGTAGCCATACTCTAAGAAGATTCATGAGGATCCTCAAGTTGTCCCGAGAGCTAATATATCGACTCATTACAGCTGAATTTGAGCGATCCAGCAACATATCACCCAACAGCTGAAAGAAGGTGCATCACAAAATCAGAATGCACTGTCAGCCTCACAAAAACAACTATACAGAAAAGATAAAAGACATTTATCGAAGGATATAAATCCTTAAATTCTTCCCATTATTGTTTGTTCTTTTCACATTTTTCTATTAGGGGAAGGGGTTTGGTTCACCATGTGAGCAGTCCTCATATACCTAAAAAGAGAAAATGGAGTATCCATTACCTTGATAGCCTGCCTTCTGGTGATGTAGTTTGTAGATTCAAGCAATTTTGAGTTATACTCTTCAAAGAACTGTAAATGAACAGGTCTCAATGGAATCAGAAATAGAAAGGGGAGCGAGCTCATCCAGGAACCAAATAAACAAAATTATTTATTTCCAGTGCAATATTCAAAAGAATAGATTAGATACGTAGAGTTCCACGAAGCACAAAAGAGTATAATATTCGAGCCTACATAAACCATGGGGAAAAGAGAGGTCCACGAAAATCACTGAAGAATATAGAGTGATTGGAGAAGACTATGAACGGTTAGAGGCTATGAAAGCAAAAATCACTTACCCATTCATAATTATCGGAAAGAAACTGAGCTACCGTTGACTTGTGCCTAGTCAATAGTTCCTGCAACAAGACATGGATCCTGTTAGCGATAGTTCAGTGCCTGGACACATACTGTAATGTAGTGAAAATAGATAAAGAGCGCAAAATCACTATTTTCAGTCCATGCTAAATACGCTGAGCTATATCACAGGTACCTAAACGCAAAAGTATATGCTCAAGGTACCACACTACAATGCATTTTCAGATGTCAATATAATATATGAATAAGCAACAGGAAACAAAGAAGTTCAATGCCAAATATCGATTCTTTCAACGATACCAGGAGATGAGGCATACCAAAAATTAGCTAACTATCCCAAGAAGAATGCCTAAGGAGATTCCTAAAACAAATTTCTCTATCTTCCCTACCTAGAAGGATTATTTTTTTTTCCGTTTATCCCAATATACAAGGTTAATAGGTGGATTCCTGAACAACTTCTTCTATTTCCAGTTTGAAATGACAAACATGTGTCCTTCAAAAAGGCTGAAATTTGGATCCGCAGAACTACAGAAGCAATGCTGGAAATCCATCATCTTAGGGGGTTCAACATGCATTTGAATACTCGCTTACAAAAGAACGCCAAGAAGAAAATCAACTAAAGATTCTTCTAATAACGCATTGATATTGTACCATAGAGAAGATTAGCCAACAAGATGAGAGAAAGTTGTAATAGATTACATAAGTTTCTACTTCAAATAAATACTCAACCTTGAAAGTGGCAGCAGCATCAGAAGCAATGTCAAAATTTGGAAGTTGTATGTAATCAAAAAACTTCTTCATGTGTTCTGATTCCAAAACGTACCTACAGACCACATCAGATTCTAGAACTATTAAATAAATTTTAATAAATCACAATGATTCACCATAAAACTCAGATTTTGCACTAACCAGAAACCAAAATCCTGTTACACCGACTAAATGACACATTTGAAATACTACAATTTCAAAATACAACCCATTATACATCTACCAATGTAGGAAGATTATTTTAAGAATAGTTCATCTACTTCCTGATGACATCTAACATGAAGAATCAGCTAAAAAATGATATATTACTTCCCGACATGAAAGGAAATTATAAACTTTTGTGGAATGTAATGCATTGACTGACTTGATAAGGCCTCAAAACTTGATAAGAGACGTCATGTACAATTCTATTAGAAAAAAAAATATGATAATTAAAAATTGAGCAAAAATTAAATCATTCACTCACTTTGCAACAGTTTGGTGGCGTATGCAATCCCTCAACATTGCACCGTAGTGTAATGCCAGATCACTATTCTCGTAACTAGTTGCCCAACAGCAAAGCAAATCAAAGTCAGTAAATTGCAAAAGAAAATATTTTTTTTAAAAGTAGCAGAATAAATATAAAACAACACCTCTCTCCCCCAGCTGTCCCAACAAGGTGAACAATTGAGAAAAAAATAATACAAGTTTATTGTTCAAGAAAGATAACACAATGTGGCATACACAATTGTCTAGTTTCTAAAACCATACATAGCATGCGTACAATACATTATCCATTAGGTTGAAAGAAGTTTTAAAAACTTGCATTAAAAGGAAATTATTTTATTTGCCCCTCCGCAAAGACAAATTCCTTGCTCTACCACCCGGTAATTACAACTAAGTACAAAAACTAAAAACTATATGAGAACATGACACATCATTTCTTCAAATTTATACATCTTCGTGTATGGATATATGAAGTCCAACTTATAATTCACCTATCACAGTTTTCGAGGAATAATTCATTTAACAATATAGTGTAAAGTCCTTCATGCTACCTTACCCTGTTATCAAGATATCCATGAGATCTATGTTCTGTTCCAAGTAATCACAAGCAATCAGCTTTGATTGGACCTGTTGCCTCTGCAAATTTGCAATAATCTGCGTAGCATCTTTGCGGGTCTGCAATTGTTTTTCTAATTAGTCAACACCAATTATCATGGTAAAGAACTAGCTGTAAACCCCAAGAAGTTACAGAACATTCAAAACCAATATTTCAAGCATGTACTTTAAGCACCATACTCGACATTCAATTCAAAAGTTAAGCTACATGCAACATAGCAGAATTCTGGTAACTTGTGGCACTTCAATTAAATTATGACTAAAAGTTACCTCTAAGTTCAACTTGGGAAGGTATATAATTAGCAGACGCAGAGTGTTCTCTCTGAAAAACTCATTTGTCAACTGTGAACATGCTTCCGCGACGGGCTCAGATTCACTGTCCCCATAAAGAACTTGTTTCATGTCTCTGATCAGTTTGCTCAACTCCGTCATCTATAAATAGCAAAACACGAAAACATAAGCAGCAGGAAATTAAATTATTAAAAACTATTGTTCGAACAACCCAATTGATGCAACAAAATGAAGCAAACACGATAGTCATCACATATACGACAGTTATGAAGCAATAGTTAAAGCCCTTCAGATTCTCATCCACGAAACCTCTTTACCCTAATTATCATAAACACGAAAATTGAAATAAACAACTCGACTAAAGCTGAAACCACATGCTCGTAAGAATATATCCATGGAAGATAATAATTTAAACAGAACAGCAAATTGATATGTACTATATATAATCCCCCGTGCACCAAAACATGAATCAGTGACAATTCGCCTTTCATCCACGTTCGATCAAATGTCAACTACCACCACAGCGAGATCGGGAAAACAAAAAAAAAAAAAAAAATTGAAAAGGTAAGCAAATGACCTTTTCATCGCGTTTGCTCTCCTTAGTGTCGGGTCCACCGAGATCGAGGAAAATGAGTAGCTCCCGCGTCTGCCGCACCAAATCAACGGGAGTTTTGGGCTTGGATTTGAACAAACCCTTCATTTTGGCGTTATCAACACCACCTCCATCGTTAATCTCGGGCAGCGAGAGCCTCCGGAGCATGGCGGCCTGCGACGAGGCCTGCCGTTGCACCGACGGAGCACGTAGAGCCGCCGGCGCCGACCGTGTCGCCGGCCGTGACGCCGGCCGGTGGCCGGTCGAGAAGCACCCTCCTATTTTGGATAATTGTTTGTTCCCCAGGTGTTTGCCGAGTCAAATTTGATTCTGTCAATTCTCAAATTTTGGGGGTTTTCTGATTCAGTAACCTGATACTTAGGGTATATACGTTTTACCAGAAAAAATTGGGGGAAGGATTGTTTGGGGGTTTTGAATTGTTATTTATATATGTGTTGAGCTGTTCAGTTCAGGTTGATCCGATCCGATTTGACTCACCTGATCCGATTGGAACTTTGTGTGTGGTTATCACTTCATCTTTTTGCAAATTTATTCTTTTTTTTTTTCACCAGTTACAATATTTAAATTATTAATTAAATACATTATTCTATTAATTTCAAATTATGGACGAAAATTACAATAAAACCAGAACGTAAAATCCAAGAAAGATATAGTAAACAACTAACTACTAAATTGGGGGACAGCTTCAACAAAATATAAAAATGTATCATTTTCTACTTTTCAATAAAGAATTAAATAAATCTATAGTTTATTGCCCCTGCCATTTCTTCGATGCATATTAATTTATGAATAAATTCATTTTTATATTTTATTGTTCTCGTTTACACATTTTAGATAAACGGGTATCAAAAAAGCCCAGTAAATTATTTTACTGTTGGGCCAATAACTGTAAACCAAAGTATATTTTTATTTTCATTTGAAGATTATGTTATTAAATGGGCCCCTAAGTAGTCCATCAACTACATTTTCATATAAGAGCTTCGAATTATACGGAAAACGTAAACTGCACTATTAGTGCATTGAGTTGTACATAATACGAGAAACTTACACTCTCGTATAATAGCTTGCAAACCATACGAAAGACGTAAATTACATTAACCTAACCATGTGTGACACACTCAACGTAGCGACCGTTGACAAGTGAATTCGAACTTACGTCAATTTACACTAATTCACTTACTCCAATCGCTAGATCATCGATTGAGAGACAATTATACTGCTTTATTGGTTGTTTAATTAAATGGATGAAGCAACAACTTTTTGGATCTTTTTACATGAAGTGCATGTTAATTGGGACCTTTTTCCCACCTTTAAATTCACATGTTTTCTTGTTCCTTTATTTAATACTTATAAACCTCATCCTTTTCCTCTCACTCAATATCTGTCTTTATTATTATTGTTATTATTATTATTTTATAAATAAAGAACATATCTCGAACAATAATATCCATATTTATTTAATTCCTCTAAAGTTGTCCAATCTTTATTTAGTTTTAATGATATTTCATCCAATTTGGTATTTATAGGAATATTCCCTAGGAATTTGGTATTTTGAATCATGCCATTTTCTTACATTTTCATTTAATTTGTAGCATGAGTTTATTTTTATTTTCTTGGGTTCCAAAGGCTGGTTATTTGATCTTCAAACACAAATCTAATAAATCGAATTACCATCTGGAAAATAAAGTAAAAAATGTGAATGGAACCTTTTCTGTTTAATTAAAAGGAATTTAATTGATCATTCCAAGAGAAATATAACAATAAAAGAATACAATTACCAATATATATATATATATATATATAAATTGTCCGCATTTATTCTGCTTTACATGCAGATAGGGCAAAAATAAAGGGTACAAACATTGCGCCTTCATGTACTTTTACACTTTAACTTCATCAAATGTAAGAAGTTGTTGGAACTTGATCCAAGGTCTGGACCAAACAACTGCAGTGTAGTTTTTAGGTTGGGCGGCGCCGCGGTCCTTGGCGGAGATCACCAGCCGGTAGTTCGTCCCGGAAACCAATTTGGTTTCACCTTGTACGACGGTAATGAACTCCAAGGATGTTTTAGCCTCTTTGTTGTGCTCTGTCACCGCAAATTTGGCAATCTGCTCCACCACTTGGTCTTTCAGGTCATTGATCGGCCGCCAAATTCCGAAGAAAGTGGCGCCCGCTTCGTTGATACTCGAAACCAGCAAAATTGAGAGGAGAAGAAAGAGAATAGAACGAGATTTGGGTGCCATGTTTAATTTGTTTTCTTCTGTACGTGAAATGGTTGTGTTTGATAATTTTTGTGGTGTGCCGTCCTATTTATAGAGGTTATTGCACTTTTGTTAGTGTTAAATATTTGCCGTTAATTAATTAGATTGTTGATTTAAGGACCAAGTTTAAATGATTCTCGTTCCTATATTTTTTGAAAAATAAATTGAATTTCGGCAGATAAAATATAAGGACACTAGTAGTTTATTTTTATGATACACACGCTGAAACTTACATTATGCGTGAATTTTTACCGTTGATTTACACACATTAATGTGGATGCGTGCGTTTGTATTAAATGCCATAGTAAAGATCTTATTCGATATATATACGGTATATATATATATATATATATATATATATATATATATAAGAAAGAAACGTTAGGCAACCCTAAGAAACCCTAATGATATTTCTGTAATTATTTATTTTTAATATTTTTTTTTTACTAATTTTCTAACTATATTTTCTACAATTATCAAAATTGACACTAAATCGTGAAGAATCATTCCTGCTTCAATCTCCTGTTTTTCATCAATATCTGTGAAATCTTAAGAAATAAAGATTATAAAAGAAAGAAACGTTGGGCAACCCTAAGAAACCCTAATGGCATTTCTGTAATTATTTATTTTTAATATTTTTTTTACTAATTTTCTAACTATATTTTATACAATATAATTATCAAAATTGACACTAAATCGTGATGAATCCTTCCGACTTCAATCTCCTATTTTTCATCAATATCTCTAAAATCTTAAGACAAAAAGATAGAAATTTGATTTGTTAAATTTTTTTTCTTTTACTTTTAAAATACGATCCCGTGCATCGCACGGGGAAAAAATGCTAGTATATATTACTCAGAAAGCCCTTCGGATTCTCATCCACAAAACCTCTCTACCCTAATTATCATAAACACGAAAATTGATAATAAACAAATGAATATTCAATAATTACAATAAAACTAGAACGTAAAATCCAATAGATATATAGTAAATTGGGGAACAGCTTCAAGAAAATATAAAAATGGATCATTTTCTACCTTTGCATAAAAAAAAAAATAAAAAAAAAATTATAGTTACTGCCCCGCCATAACTTCGAGGCATATTAATTTATAAATAATTTTATTTTATTTTTTATTTTCTCGTTTACACATTTTGGATACAAGGGTCTCAAAAAAGCCCAGTAATTATTTTACTATTGGGCCAATAACTGTAAATCAACATAAATCAATGCATATTTTTTATTTTCATTTTCAGATTATGTTATTAAATGGGCCCTCAAGTTCTTGACTTCATTTTTAAATTGTATCGCTCCACTGAATAAATCTACAATCAAAAGTTGTTCGATCTTTATTTAGTTTATGATTATATGTCATCCAATTTGGTATTTATAGGAATACTCCGTAGGAATTTGATATTTTTGAATCATGCATTTTCCTACCTTTTCATTTGTAGCATGATAATTTGATTTTTTATATATTTTATTTTAAGGTGAGAAGTGAGATTGTTCCAAAGACTGGTGATTTGATCTTCAAACATTAATCTAATAAATTTAATTACCATCTGGTAAATAAAGTAACAAAATGTGAATGGAACCTTTCCTGTATAATTAGTTAATTACAAGGAATTTTTAATTGATTATTCAAAGAGAACCATAACCAAAAAAATAATAATACAATTACCTATCTATCTACCTATCCACACACACACATATACATATATATGTCCACGTTTATTCTGCTTTACACACAGATAAAGCATTATTAGATAAAACAAAAAACAAAAAAAATGCACAAACATTGCTTCATAATGTACTTTTAAACTTTAACTTCATTAAACGTAAGAAGTTGCTGGTACTTTATCAAGGGCCTGGACCAAACAACTGCGGTATAGTTTTTGGGTTGGGCGGAGCCGCTACCCTTGACGGTGATCACCAGCCGGTAGTTCTTCCCGACAGCCAGTTTGGTTTCACCTCTTACGACGGTAACGAATTGCAACGATGTTTTAGCCTCTTTGTTGTGCTCCGCCACTGCAAATTTGGCAATCTGCACCACCTCCGGGGTTTTCAGGTTAGCGATCGGCAGCCAAATTCCGAAGAAAGTGGCGCCCGCTTCGTTGATACTCGAAACCACCATAATTGAGAGGAGAAGAAAGAGAACAGAGCGAGATTTGAGTGCCATGTTTGATTTGTTTTCTTATGTGAAATGGTTGTGTTTGATAATTTGTGTGGTGGGACGCTCCGATTTATAGAGTTAGTGTTAAATATTTGCCGTTAATTAATTGGATTGTTGATTTAAGGACCAAAACTTCAAATGATTCTTGTTCCATCTTTTGACAAAATCGGTTAAGGACACTAGTCGGTTATTTTCTATTTCTATTTTATACACGCTGAAGGTTACATGTATACCAATGTAGTGTATGCATTTGTGTGTATATAAATTGTAAAGATCTATTCGAAATATATCACCCAATATAACATGCTATAAATCGGCACAGGTCAAACAATGATTAATGATTATTGTTACCCTCTTCTGGCAGATTTGGATTAAATAATTTGGTTTTGAAGAAATAAATTTACAAAAAAAAACACATACACAAACGACTAAATTTAAGCATTTAAAAAATTAATATAAAAATTAATCCATCCAAAGACAAACTAATTTTAGGCTAATAGAACAAAGTCGGGCCTTAAATTTCAACAAAATTAGATATTGGGCCCACCAAATCATTCAAAATTGATGAAGTCTTTGAATTACAAATACAATCCAATTGAAAACCGAATTTGCAATTATGTAGAACTTATTTTCTCAAAAAAGATAAAAAATTGCAAATCAGTACATTTAGACTCTAGTTTCTCGGAAAGAAATCAGTTTCAGAAGCTTCTTCCAGGGCTGGGACAAAACTTCCGCGTTATAGCTTGTTGGTGCGGCGGCGGCGGCGGAGGACTTGGCGGAGATGACGAGGCGGTATCTCAAACCAGCAACCACTTGCTGCTCCCCCTTGACGATGGTAACGAATTCCAAGGTTGTTTTAGCCTCCTTGTTGTGCTCCGCCACCGCGAAATTAGCGGCTTTCAACACCTGCGGATCTTTGAGATTGGGGATCGGCTTCCAGCCGCCGAGCGTGGTGGCTTTGCCGCCTATGGTAGAGGCTTCAATCACCAGAATCGAGGCCAGTGCGAAGATAACAGACAGATATTTGGGTGCCATTTTTTTTATTTTTATTTTTTATTTTTGTGTGTGTGTGTGTGTGTGAGTGGGTGTGTGTATATTGTGGTGGCCGACCCGTGGTATTTATAGAGGGTTGGGCTCTGTGTAGTGTGTGCGCTGTAAAACATTTATTTGTCATTTAATTCGGTTCTTCACCTAAATGGTAACCTAAATCATTGTTGTTACTATCTATTCACAATATTTTTTAAAATTGGATTTTGATTTATTTACTTTTTTATTTTCTTTTTTCTTTTTTTAGTATATATGATTCAGCAGTGATTGTTGTTACTATGAAATAAAATATCATGTGCTGAAAATTGCACAAATAGTCCAAATGTGCTGAAAATCACAAAAATCCACCCAAATATGATGAATATCACACAAAGCACCCTTAAATGTGATGACCATTGACAAATCACCCTCAAAACAGATATCGTAAATATCGCATCGTATTGCAATATCGTACATTGTGGTAATATTATTTTAAGGGTTTTTGGCACTTTGCACCCTTGAATTACAACATTTTGGCACTTTGCACCCTTAAATTGCGAAATTGGCAGATTGCACCCTTTAAACATAAATTGGTTGGCACTTTGCACTCCAAATCACTTTTGGCTTAGAAAAATTACCTGCAACTTGTTGAAAATCTGAAAGATGGGCAAATTCGCAATTCTCTAATTATCTATCCTCTTCCCCCAATTTTTAATCATCGTTCCACCATTTTTATATTTCGTCATATTAATCAAAAAATCCTAAATTCTTCTTAGCCGTTTCTATTTGCCATAATATGTAAATTCTGAACTAAAACTCAAGAATGGTCGGAATATATAGACAAGAGTTCGATAACACACCTTCAGAAAATCAAGTTTTATTCCATGGTAGCTCAATTTTTTTTTTAAATAATTTTGCAGATCCAAACTATTCAATGGGAACACAAAAATCTTCCCATCATGAAACTAATAGGCACCACATTTCTACCACCAAATAAACTTCTCAGTAGCCTTATTTTGTCATTTGACTATTCAAAACAAAATTGAGGGTTCGGCCTAACATTTCCAGTTACATTATTTTCATACTCAAAAGAAAAAAAAAGTGATTTACTATTATTGTTTAGTGTTTATACCGATTTTACCATAGAAAGAAATGGCTAAAGAGATTTTAGGATTTTCAATTGAAGGGACGAAAGATAAAAATGGTGGAACGGTGATTAAGAATTGAGGGAAGATGATAGATAATAAGAAAATTATGAATTTGCATTTCTTCCAGGTTTCCAGCAAGTTGCAGGTAAGTTTTCTAAGCCAAATGTGATTTGGGGTGCAAAGAAGTGCCAAATAATTTATGTTTAAAGAGTGCAATCTGCCAATTTTTGCAATTTAAGGGTACAAAGTGCCAAAAACCCTTATTTTAATAATGTTAAATATTTGTTTCCCATTAATTAATTAGGTTATTGATATATGCAGCATGTTAAATGATTATTGTTACTATGTATATTTGGAACAAATCATTTTTGTTTTAAGAAACAAATTTACCAAAAAGAACAAAAAAAGATTTCAAAGATTAAAAAAAGTGTTTTAGGATTTATGTTATAAAATATAAATGCACTTTCCAAGGTTGTATTTTTTTTTTCCACCAAAATAATTAATAAAGACCAATTACACACTACACTGAAATTGGAATCTCTTTGAAGCTAACAAGTATCTTCAAATGTTGCCATGGCTTCTCATAAACAAGAGTAGCATAATTTTGTGCAGCATTTGCCTTACGACGATCGACAGCAGATATTGCAAGTTCGTAATAAGTGCCACCAAGAACCGTCATTGTCCCGTTTATCACATTCGATAATTTCAAGTTCGTTTTAGCCAATTGATTGTGTTTATCCACCGCAAAATCGGCTATTTCCACCACCTTCCGGTCTTCTTCCGGCGCAATGATTGGCTGCGATGTCCCACCGAGATGGAGCAGTTTTTCACCGGCGGTGGTGGCCGAGTCTATGGACCGAGTCACCGATAATAATATGATTAACAATATGAAATGTAGAGGGTCTGTTTTCAGTGCCATATTTAATTAATTATATCTTATTAAGATCTATATATTCAGTGTGTTCTTAAAGCTTTAATATAACAATTTGCCATTTCCGTAATTTGATACAACAATTTAATGCAAAGGATGAGGTTTTGAATTTACTGATAATCTCATGTTAATTGTATAACTACATGAGATGAGATACAAATCCTCGCCTAATCCTATTAATTATATTCGAAAAAATAAGTTAATTATTAAGATTTGATTCGTAATTTGGATGGGAGGATTCGAGAAAAGGATTTCGAATGTACTCATAACAAATTCGACGAATTTGTTTGAATTGATTTATTTGACATTGAAATATATATGATCATAACTACTCTCGTTTTTAGTTCTTTCTTTTCGGATTGATGTCCGATTCAAATCACTCATTTAGAGTAATTTCAAATCCTTCAGTCCAAACGCATCCAGAATTGTATTGTAGAAATATATACGATTCTATAGTCAAGCCAAACATACGAATATTTAAACTTGTTTGAATTTTTATTCCAATTTAAAAAATATGTGTTTAAGCTTAATTCGATTATCAAGCATATCGAAGAGCAATTCGGGCATCTTGCGTTTTATATCTAGCTTATTATTTCCGTTCTAGTCGAGTCTAATTCGATTACCTTAAATCGAACTTTTCATTAAAAAAAAATTGACACAAAGATGTGGATCCCAATATTAATTAGATAAATTATTCTTCAAACATTTCTTATTACATTCCCTTCACTTTGTAACATCACCTAAAATTAAATTATCAAACTTTAACGCATCATTTGTTTTCTTGGAAGGCGACAACCTTCTGGGAGCCTTTCGCAACGACGACACTAACGCTGTAGTCATTCAACACTTTGTCGTCGGTCGCCGCCACAACAAGGGCGTACTTTCTCGTCCCCTGAGCATCCTCAGCGTAGAGCGCCTCGTACACGGTGGTGTAAACCAGATTCGCGTTGTGCTCTTTGTTGTTCTCTTCGATGGCGAACTTTGCGATCGCCACCACTTTGGGATCCTCGGGGTTTATTGGTAAAAACCCCAAATTGATACCGAAATCCGGTGGGTTAGCCGTCACTTCGCCGCCGCCGCCTGGGGCCATGGCTTTCCGGCCGCCAAAGGCGGTGGAGACACCGAAAAGGGAGGAGGCCAATAAGAAGGAAGCAATCATGATGAAAGAGACAGATTTGAGAGCCATTTTAAAGAGAGATAATATTTGAGGAAGTATGTGTGATGCTTTTTAGTGTGTTAATGGTTTTTCTTTACCTATATTTATAGTGGTTTTGTGGGGTAACGAAGTAATCTGCAATCAATAATTTACGCAATTTGAATAGATGAAATCATTAGATTGTGTGAATTTATGTATGCTACGAATTTGAATTCTGTAATCTGAATAGAAATTCTCTCTTAAAAATAGAAGGTTAAAAGTTAAAACCCCAAGAAGCTAATAATATTTTTATAATTTTTTTATTGGTCATTTAGTTAGATATTATAATCTATTATTTATGGAATAATATTATAATTGAATGACTTGTTTGAAACAATAAGATAAAATAAAATTATAATATTATATGCACTTGAATATTATATTACAAAATGAAACAAGGTTGGGCTCCTTCACTAGTTCTTATTAACCACCGAAATTGAGTAGTGGCTCATCCGTTCTAAACACAAATGCTCCTACAAGATCAAGAAATTTTAATTAATATAAATATCAAAACACAAATTTAAATAAATAAAAACAATTTAAATAAATAAATAAAAAGTTACCAAGTGTGGGCATTAGAATTGATAGCACCAAAATTCCGGCAATTTTGAGCGGAGCCCCGGTGATCAACATATCGTTAATTTCAATATGCCCCGTCGTGAATCCAACAATATTCGACGGAGTCCCCGTCGGCAAAAGAAAAGCGAACTGAGATCCGATGGCGCCGGGGATTACAAGCAGGAGCGGATGGAGATGCATGTTCTGCGCGATTTGGATCAGAAGCGGGATCAACAATGTGGTGGTGGCGTTGTTGGAAGTGAACTCCGTTATGGTGCCGCCTACGAGGCACACGGCGGGGGCGATTGCCCAGTACGGCGCCTTCTCCAAAAACTCCAGCATCTCCGACAGCACGTCGGCCAGTCCGCTCGTGCGGACGCCGTCGGCGATGGCGAATCCGGCGCCTAACAGGAGCACGATGTTCCACGGGAGCTTCTTGCATTTGTTCCAATCCATTAGCTTCTCCCCTCTTTGCTTCTTGTTAGGGATTATGAATAACAATGTTGCCATCATAACCTAATTAGCACGAGATTCATTTTATTAATTAAATACTGTAGAACCTCGATAAATTAAAAATCTCGCTTAAATAATAGTTTAGTTTCTCTCCGTCCCGATTCAGTGAGAACATCTTAAATTGATAAATCGATAATTTAATAATTCGCTAAATTAATAAAAAATTTATACTTTTAATTTATAAATGTTTAACTATATGTGTAATATTAAATATAATGGTTAATATTTTTAAATATATATATAAAAATACTTACACTAGCAGTTCCATCACCAGCACGGTCGTTGAACAGAGATCCCCAACCAGGAATCTCATCTGTTAGATTCCTCGTCATCCACAACACAATTAACATCTGTATTTGCAAATCAAATTAATATATAATTAAGCTAAAATTAATATTAATTAATTAATTGAGCAATCAATTTTATTAAAGCTGTTATAATTGACCCACCGAAAATATAGCAAGTACCATCTTTTCAGCAAAAGCCATTGGACCTGTAATTATACTCAATAATTATTAAACCATTTTGGTAAATAAGTATTATTATATAATGCAAATAATTAAAGTCAATTTTATAATATGTAATTAGTGGAGAATAATTAGAGAGAGAAAGAAGTGGGGCTTTTTGTGGGCCCTACCTAACAAATCAAGCTCCCTCTTCAAATGGGCTTTGTCCATATAAGCAGATAGGGCTTGAGTGGACCCCTTTCTGCAGTACAGCAAGCAAAGTATGGCCCACAGAGCGATGAAAATACACAATGCAAGAGGAAAACCGAAGAAGAGCCACGTGTTGAAGCTGATGGGCCGGGCTTCGGGAAAATAACTCTTCCACATCCCGACCAATATGAGGTTGACACCTGTCCCGGTCAGTGTGCTCATCCCTCCTACCGCCGCAGAGTAAATAACCCCGAGGACCCCGCTTTGCAGAACTTGGATACGAGAACCGGCTGAGACGGTCCAGCCGCCGGCAGCCTCTGCAAAATTCCGGTGGCGACAGGCATCATCATCACCGCCGCCGCCACGTTGTGCATCCACATGCTGACGAACGCCGTGGTGGCGCATATTCCGAGGAGGAGAAGCGGTGGGTTCAACGGATCGCCGCAGAATAGCAGGGTTATCTGCAAATTGCAATTGAATTAAATTTTTTTATTCAGATGAATTATAAATTGAAGAAGATTAATTCGGTGCTTACGTTGAGAGCCAATCTCCGGTGAATGTTGTAATGCTCGACGGCGAGGGCGAGGATGAAGCTGCCGAGGACTAGAGAGATGACGTCATCCATGTAGGAGTGGGCGACGGCGTCGGCGGAGGAGATTCCGAAGAGAGGGAAGAGGAAGAGCGGCGCCATGGAAGTAATCGGCATCGGAACCGCCTCCGTGAGCCACCACGTGAACACCCAGGCCAGCACCGCCAGCATATTCCGGCTGGTGTCCTTGCCGCCATTCAGGTTGACGCAGAGGCAAATCAGGCCGCACAGTAGCGGGCCGAGCAGGACGAAGAAGTTCTTCAACGTGAAAATGGATCTGGTGAATGATTCGGAGCTTTCTGAACGATGAATCGGGTCGTGGAGCGGGAGAAGTGGGGCTTTTGAATCATCCGTATCAACTACTGTATCTTTGCCTTTCATCTTGTTGGAGAAGAGAAAAAAATATACTAAATTAAATTAAATTAAATAAAAAAAAATGAAAAGTAATGAAATGGAAATGAAAATGAATTTTATTTTCTTTTTCTTTTTTAAATGACATGCCTCAACGAAAACTGGTTTATATAGCTAATTTTCAGAAATAGAGGACAAAGAAGAGTTTTTATTAGTGTTCTGAATTAGTATGTACTAACTACACAATTATTCTTAATAATTGCTCTTAGTATGATTATGAACTGGGGTTATATGTTTTAATGATTAATGCTAAATAGAATTTGACTATCACCAATTTTTAATTAATTTATGTCAAGTTTATCCCCTCTCTCTCTCTCTCTCTCGAGTAAAGTGATTAATTTTTAATTACTTCATCCGTTTCTATATATGTGTTGTTTTTCACACTGCCACACAAATTTTAAGAATCCCAATTGATATGTCTTGATTTTAGGAAAATAAATATTAATGTAGAAAATACGAAGTGATAGAGAGTTAATAATGAATAATGATATGAAAATGTAATTAATGCAAAATTAGAATTATAAAGTGATAGATAATAATAGAACAAAAATAAAATCTGACGAAAGACGGCTATTGTGAAACGTAACTAGTATAAAAAATGATTGAATTTTCAATTGTAAGGCTTGAAAGTATAAAATACTTTTAATATAACAAAATGCAATGTATTTAGATTGCATTTGAATCAAATACGATGAGAGTTGGACCATGACACATGCACGTTGCTATAGACAGCTCATACGTGTTTATATAATTGGAGCTTGATAGAAGAAATAATGACATGGCTAATGATGGAGCTAATTACACGATTAGATGAATAATTAGCAAGTGGAATAATAATACAATGCTTCTTCTTATCCACGAGAAATCAAACCTTAGCTTTCTAGTACTGTTGGAAATGTTTGGTTATTTTGATGGTTCGATTGTGACCTGATGAATTATTGGGAATCTGAATTTCACAAATAATGTAAAGAATTCTCTAGTTTCGATTTTATTTCAATTTTATAATCCATTTTTTTTTTTAATTAATGAATTAATATTGGCTTAACTCTTTGCCTAGGTGGAAACTCGCAGAATCCTGATCCACACAGATGATAGTTGTCAGCTGAAGCAACAGTAGTTAATGTGAGGCCAAGCAAATTATAGTGACGCAAAATATATGAGACAATTTTGAGCTGTATAATCTATATAATATATAAAAGTTGAATTGCATAGCTAATTGATTGACATTTGGCAATTTCAATTGATGACATGTCTTCAATTTCATCCTAAGTGGCGAATTGATTGGTGTAAATAAATCATCAAAAAACATGTCATCATTTTCTAAAATTAAAGGTAATTAAATATATTCAATTATTTTATTAATATTTATATCTTACCATTTATAAGATGCTCTAAATATATCAACTTTCTTGGAAACCCTAAATAAATTTATTTTTTAATGTAATTTTATAACTAATTTAATTTGTATTTAGTTAAATTCGATTTAAAATCTTCTCTTATTATAATTGCATAATTGGTGGTGTTACGATTTTTCTTTAATTTTAATTCATAAACTTGAATTTATTAACAAAAAATATTGCAGAATAAGTTATTTGATATTATACATTTTACATGAACATGACTAGAGAATATGTATTTTTTTACTAATTTAACATTATATATTGATATTATCTATATAATATATAAAAGTTGAATTCCGCAACTAATTGATTGACATTTGTCGATTTCAATTGGTGACATGTATTCAATTTCATCTCATGTGGCGAATTGATTGGTGAAAATAAATCATCAAAAAACATGTCACCATTTTCCAAAAT
>NW_012194114.1:1979993-2000698 GCF_000504015.1 Erythranthe guttata
GTTAAAATAATAAAATAACACTGCATGTGCAATTATGTATATCAAATTTATAGTAAAAAACATGCAGCATTTTTATTTCATAAACATTAAAAAACATTACTTTTCTAAAATATTACAAAAATAGTGTAAACGAGTATTTTATTTTGTTAAATTTTACATCTATGGCCTTATTATTATTATTATTATTATTATTATTATTATTATTATTATTATTATTATTATTATTATTATTATACGATCTTATTATCTTGTAATATGTATTTATTATTTAATACACCCTTACTACACGAGGGCATAAGATTAAATTGATGACATCAGTCCATCTTTATCAAAATATTTAAATATTATTCTCGAGATATAACACAAACCTTTGAACAATATAATAAATAAATAAATCCTCTTTGATTAAAAAAAATAAAAAAAATACTAAATATATCGGGGCAATTGATGACCAATTCTGTCATTTCACACATATGCCGTAAGAAAAAGCCATACACACCTGGCAACCGATCATCCAGACGGAGCAAAGGCAAACCCCCTTTAGACAATCTCGTCACTCTTAAAACATTTTCCTTCTCACACACCCACGCAATTCACACAGTCTCTCACTCTAGGTTTTGAAGAAATTCACACACACACACACACAGTGAAGAAGGAAAGCAATAAAACCAGGAAACTGGGTATCTGTTGTCCAGGGGGGTTTACGATTCCATGGGCTCCGGCCCCCCGTAGAAAACCCCTCCCGCAGCCGCAGATGTCGTCTTCTCTCTCCAAGCGAAAGCTCGACGATTATGCCGCCGATTCCATTTCTCCGATAAACCCTACCAGGATGCGTAAAGACCAAAATGCCCTCCCCTCCTCCTCCAATTCCTCTTCCTCCAATTCCCCTTCCTCCACCCGGCCGCTCCCCTCCTGGCCACGATCATCCCCCGCCGGCGACACACACCTTCAATTTTTCGTCCGGATACTTTCCTACCACTCCCTCGTAGTCCAAGCGGATTCATCCGACACAGTTCGATCAATCCACGAGAAGATTGAGTCGATCACTGGTATTTCCATATTCGAACAGCGGCTAATTTATCGGGGGAGGCAGTTACAGTTGGAGCAGACTTTGGCCGAATGTAAGGTGCAGAATGATGCCAGCCTCAACTTGGTGGGCCGTATGCGTAGCACTGGGTACCCTGAGGCGTGGCACCTTATCAATGATGTCGTTTCGATGATTTTCCGTATGTACAAGACCAACCCGCCGTCGAACCGCCAGAACCCGAAAACTCTGAGAACGAAGCTCACGAATTTCGTGTCGGACTCCCTGAAAGATCCCTTGCGAGATTCGGTGAAGAGCCGAGAAAAGTTATCCGGCTATTTGCAGATTTTCAACTCGTCTTCCGCGACGGGTGCACTGGTAATGCTCTACATGTCTTCTTGTAAAACCAACAAAGAAGAAGCAGAAGAAGCCATTAAGAGCTTTATTACTAGCATTAAAAACAGTTGGAAGCATTTCTGTCTAGATACTGTGCTGATAGTGTTGGAATTCTGTAGGTTGTTAAATAAGACAGCGGGAATTGATGATCCCTTGTATTGTTTCTGTCGACGTACTTTGGGGGAAATGGCGAAGGAGGAGAGTATTGGTATTGCGAACAAGGATATTGAGAAAAAAAAGTGTTTGATTGGAATTCATGATATATTTCCGTTTGTGAACGAATTAGCATCTAAGTTGTCCCGGGATTTGATGTCAAGTACAGAACCAACCTTCTTCCCTAGGCTTTCACCGAAAGATGTTACCGATTTCTCCACTTTTATTGAAGCCATGAAGATTCAGATTGAGAGACGAGTTGGGTTTGGTGGCCCAATTCGAGTTCCCCTTACAGAGGAGCTTCCATTGGATTATGCGGACAACGTTATCATTTTGCATGGGATATTTACTCATTTATTGAGTAAATTAGAGAACGTTTTGGTCAAAATCGAGGAGCATGTGGAGTGGGGTCAGAAGAAGAAGGAACCCGATACCCATCTCCTCCAATGGTACGAGTATCTTCGAGTGCTGAAGGAGCTTAATAGTATTTCTAAACTTTACTATGGCTGTGAAAAGGTGTTTTGGGAAACTATGAAGCGGAGAAAAGATGTTTTGTGCTATCTTGTTGTAATGTGCGCAAAGAGGAAAGATGATAATAACTGGATTCTTGACTGTAAGGAACTGACCAATTTTGAGGTGAGGAGGTGTTTAGCAATGTTCATTCTTCCGGAGGTGAAGGATGAATATAATGACCTGCATGAAATGCTGATTGACCGCGCGCACTTGTTGGAAGAGTCCTACGAGTACATTGTGCATGCCGATTTAGATTCATTGCGTGCTGGTTTGTTTATGGAGTTCAAGAATGAGGAGGCTACTGGTCCTGGTGTCCTGCGAGAGTGGTTTTTCTTGGTCTGCCAAGCAATATTCAACCCTCAAAATGCGCTCTTTGTGGCTTGCCCTAATGACCGTAGAAGGTTCTACCCCAATCCAGGTTTGGTTTTCTAACACGTGTTCCTTTGACATTTATATCTTGTTCGCTCCTCCTTTTAAGAAATGTCTAAATTTTTAGTTTCATGCTTCTGCCAATTGTTGGAATTTATATTCATTCTGCATGTGTATGGATAATAATACTGTCTGTCAGATTGCATGCAATAGGAAAGCGTACGCATGGGTCTACTTTGTTATGCGGGTGGTTTTTGTGGTTTTCTCTTTCAATACATATAAAAGAGTTTTACAATATCGGGGTTTGCCTCTCTGTCTTGCTAAGTAGTCTTATAAATGAAAAACTTAAGGTCCGTAAGAGTGTATCTGGAAATATTCTTCTAGAAGCAGTAACATAATGAAATAAATACGAACAAGAGACAATGATATTTGTGTACTTTTCTTGCTGTTGATAGTGAGTTGAAATGAAATTTCTCATAATCAGATTTTTTTTCCAAATCGTAGTAAATATGAATGAGAAAGCACTGGAACCCAAATAGTAGGTAATGATAAAATTATTGTTGTATTGATATGGGATACATGGTATACACTGACAAATGTGATTGGTTTGAAGAATGCGAGTATAAATTAGAGAGAAAAAAATTGGGCAAGTGCAGTTTCTAGAAGAAAAACTGAAACCGTAAACCTGAGAGTAAGAAATTCAGATATTGGGATTACATGTAAATAATTTGTATTATGTTTGGCAACACATGTTTTCCGACTGATAGGTACTATGTAGATCTGCCATAGACTTCTGGAAACGTCTATATATCTAATTATCTGTAACATAATGACTGTTCTTTTGAGTTGTTTGTGTGTGCCTGTCTATTGAACACGGGAACAAGTTGTTTTGCCTGAACTCATAAGTATTTTTCAAGTCTTCTATTTCTTGACTTGTTTTATGGTTAGATTTGAATCTGAATGTATCTGAATGCTTTTGATTGCCTGCCTTGCTCAATGTGTCTCTTTGTTTTTATTTTAAGATATATGTTTATATTTCCGTCACGTATCATTATTTCTCCTGGTCTGACTTGTTTATTCTAATGTAATCGACATACTACAGTAGGTTTGTCCTCCGAATGAATTTATAAGTCTTCTAAGCTTTCAAGGTATTGTTTTTTTTTTTTTTTTTTTTTTTCTTTTTTTTTTCTTTTTTCTTTTTTTTTTTCCCTATTTGCAGCATCCAAAGTGGACCCTTTGCACCTAAAATATTTCAGCTTCTCCGGCAAAGTGATTGCCTTAGCCTTGATGCACAAAGTGCAAGTCGGAATTGTACTCGATCGTGTGTTCTTCTTACAATTAGCTGGTCAAACAATCACCTTAGAAGATATAAAAGATGCGGATCCCTACTTATACAACAGCTGCAAGCAAATACTAGAGATGGACCCCACTACCATCGATCAAGATGCTTTAGGCCTAACATTCATCGACGAAAAAGAAGAGCTAGGAGCAAGGAAGGTCATTGAGCTCTGCCCCGATGGGAAAAACGTGATTGTAAATAGTAAAAATCGGAGACGGTATATTGATTCTCTTATTCAGCACCGCTTTGTCACATCTATTTCTGAGCAGGTGGCACATTTTACTGAAGGGTTTGCTGACATCATGAGTTCAAACGAGATCAAGAGATCCTTCTTCAGGTGTTTGAATCATGAAGATCTTGACTGTATGCTGCACGGTAGTGAGAATGGAATCTCTGTAGAGGATTGGAGAGCACATACGGATTATCATGGCTTCGTGAAAACTGATCTTCAGATATCCTGGTTTTGGGAGGTACGTTTTGTCGGTTGACTGTTGTATCTTTGTATCGAAATAATGTGTTCATATCTGCTTCGTGACGAAATTCCTTTTTTGCCCTTTTCCTCTCTGAGATGTGAGGGATGGTTAGAGAAATGAAATAAGGGTAGGAGTGGAAATTAGAATGTGATTTCCCAGTTCCGCCCAATCTGATACGGAATTTTCCGATTTTGGGATGAAATTTTTATTTCCGATCTCGCTGATTTTTTTTATCGGAATCATATATGAAATTCCAGGAATTTCCTGTCCGGTTTTATTTTCAAAAATTTTGGATTTTTTTTAGAAAGTAATTTTATATTATTAGAAGGGTGTACTATGAAAGATTTGGATTTCGAATTCAGAATAACAAAATCAGTGATTTTTTATTTTATTTTTTTTAATTTTTTTTAACAAGAAATTTCAAGTCCATAGCTCTCATTTTAGTTAGTTTTTTTAGCAATTGTGGTGGATTTCAAATCCCTTCTCATTTGGAGTTGTTTCAAATCCATTCATTTCAAATCCCTCAACACAAACACAGCCTAAAAGTAAACCAAATTTTGTTTATTTCAAATCCATTCATGTTAATATGGTAGGATTTATTTTTATGTTCATGATTTAAAAAATTGTTGTTTTCCGTTGCATTTTCTTCCTGTTTTTTTATTCCTTCAAAGGGAAAATAAATACAAGATGATAAATTATTTGCAACTCTTCCAGATTGTCGGGAATATGACGAAAGAGCAGAAAAAGATTCTCCTCTTCTTTTGGACCTCGATAAAATATTTACCGGTAGAAGGTTTCAGTGGATTGGCTTCTCGGCTTTACATATACAAGACCAGCGAGCCGATTGACCGTTTGCCTTCTTCTCACACATGCTTTTACAGGCTGTGTTTCCCTGCTTACACCACCATTAACGACATGCAAGAACGTCTTCGTATTATTACTCAGGAGCATGTAGGTTGCAGCTTCGGTACTTGGTGAAAATAATTAATAAAATAAGAAGAAAAAAAAACTGTACATACAAAATATAAATTTAATTTTAGTCTGTAAATATAGCAGATTTCACTCTGTTAACTATTTTGGCCCTTGACTGTGTGCAAGGAGGAGGTGTTCTTGCTAGTTCGTTAGCCTGCTGTCGTATTTTCGTTGACGGAGATTGTGGCTGCTTTTTGGTAAATTTAAGTTATATAGAAGGCAACAAGGGTAAGGGTAGTAATTTTTATCTGCATTCTGGAATATAGATTTTTATTTTGTGGTACATTGTTGTGTGAGTTTATAGAAGCTGATTTCTTGATTCATAAAATATGTTGAATTCTCTTGCCATCAAATGTCAAGAAAAAGTTAAGGGGGGGGAAATTATAATTGTGATGAAATTGAAGATGATGGCTCAGCCTCTATTGTACGGTGTTCAGTCTTGAAATTCAAGAAGGTGGCGACTCCAATTGAAAACAAGCATCAAGCCACAACTACTCAAATCTAGAAAATCTTAGATATATCCCAACTCACACTGAGTCGATTCACCAACACATGCAGAGTTAATTAGTCAAAAAAACACTCTCAGACTCGGTAAATCCCTGATTGATTTTTTTCACTCAGTTACTCAGAGACAGAGGAGATTGAAAGAAGAAAACTCAGAAATGCGTATTTACTCTTTCTTGTCCATCTCTATTTTGTAAAAGTGCCAACACAAATCATTTAAAAAAAAAACATATAAATAAAACCATTATGATTTATTTAATATTATATTTATTCAAAATCTGAGGGATCAAACACCATCAAAAGCAAAGCAGAAAACCAGTTTAACCATATGGGATAGAAATTCCATATCAAAGAAAAAAAGAAAAGGCAACACCTTGCTTGAATCGCTCTATGCCACTGTAATAGAGCGTTCATGCAGACAGAACACTTATATTATTATTATAATATTATAATTGAATACCAGTAAATAAATAAACTAGTAATTAAATAGAGAAAAATAAATAAATAATAAACTTAACCACCATAATTTAATTGCTCGCGTCCAGCGTAAAAACGGATCCAAATAGTACTGCTTTTATACTTTGCCTTCTTCACTCCTCAGTTTTTTTAACCGAAGCTTCCTCCGCGGCTTCATCTTCAGCTTCGGCTTCGGCTTCGGCTTCGGCTTCTGCAGCAGGGGCAGTTTCTTCTTCGGCGACGGGTTCCACTTCTACCTCTGGCTCCACCGCTGCTGGCTCCTCCTCCTCCGCGGCGGGGGCGGCTTCTAGAGTCTCCTCCACAGCAGGCGGCGCCGCCGCCTCTGGCTCCTTCTCTGCAAGAACAACGACCTCTTCTTTTTCCACCTCAGCTGGCGCAGTCTCTTCAGCTGCAACTTCCTGGGGCACGGCTTCTGCAGCCGGTTCCTCGGTGACAACTTTCTCAGGCTCGGCTTCAACAGCTGGCTCCTCCGCCGGAGCTGCAGCTTCTTCAGTTACCTCCGCCGCGTCGGAGGCTGGTGCCTCCACCGCAGCCTCCTCCTCTAATTTCTTCTCTGGGGTGGCGGCGATCACTTCCTCTTCAGTTGAAACGGTTTTGGGTACTGTTTGTGGGACCTATGAACATAAGATTCAACCTAAATCATTTTTTTTATTTGTATTAATTAATAGTAAATTAAAAAATCACTCGAAAAAAAAATGATCATATATTATACACGATTATGAATAATCGTTGCTTCAACGATCAATGTACTTTTTTCGTAACACATATGCACATACGGCGATGATCATGATATGTTTATTATCCACAGCCTAAATCGACATTCAAATTATTATATAAATGTAAGATGTTGATCGATATGCGCGCAGTTAAAGAAGTTGATCAAACTTTTCAGACATGCAAGTCGAAACGAAAAAGTTTGATCTCGTCGCGCATGATCGGAAAGCAAATATTATTGATCAAAGCTAATATATAAACTAATTAATCAAAATATTGGATCCCACTAAATCAAATACAGAAAACGCAAATCGACCGATACCGATACCTCAACGGTGGCCATTTGTAATATGGAAGAGTGATTGAAAGAAGAGCAGAAAATGGGAAAAGAAAACTGAAATATGATATGTTGCTTTAGTGTATGTGATGATGGGGAATGAGAGATTAGAAGGGGTATTTATAGGAATTCAAAATCAGCATTACTAATAGCTGAGGATGAGAAATAAAAATTAAAATAATAATTAAAAAAAGAGAGAGAGAGAATCTTAGGCAAATTGACACATCAGATATGATGGTGATGAAAAGGGCCCAGTCTTGTCTAGTTGTAAATGGTTATACTTTTCGAAAAAATGGAGAAAAAAAGAAAATAAATGGGGTTTTTCTTCTATTATTAATTAATTGTTATATACATGTAAAGAAAGAGTGTGGGGGCTTTTGATTTTTGAAAGGGCAAACTCACATGCATTGGTGGAGGCCATTTCTCTATTTAATTGCATATCTTTTTCTCTATCTTTAATTTAATTTTTCTTTTAATTGCTTCTTCTGTGGCTGACTATTGTCATCATACATCCATCTTCAACCATTTCTATTTACAACCCACTAATTCTCTCTTTCCAAAATAAAATGTGGTAAAACAAACTGTTTTTTTTTATTCCAATTATTTTTTGGTACAATCATAGTTACTAGTGTAAATGAGCTGAGTCGACTCGACAAAAGTTCGAAATCAGAACTCGAATTTTTCAAGCTCAAACTCGAGCTCGCCGAAACAACCAAGTTATGTTCGTTTTACGCCCCGTATCATAATAGATGAATGGATTTGTAATTGTAGGGTAAAAAAATAGAAAGAGAATGTTGAACTATTTGTAAACCGAGCACTTGATTGATGGTGCTAGGAATTGGACTTTAAAGTGGGACCCATACCGCCAGCTGTGACAATCAAACACCTCGTAAAAAGGATGCCCACCTGTCGAGTCGCTGACGTGGCACCCCCTCTTCGATTCTTAAACACGAAAATGCGCGCCTTCGATAACCGCGCTGCCCGGGATGTGGGACCACTTTAGATGCTTTTGGAGAAAAGTACACTCGTGACGTGGGTCCCGCATTGATGGGTGCCACGCTGGATCACAGTCACCACCTCATCTTGTCTCCTCTTTTACTTGATTTTTTCTTCTCACTAATCTCATTATTAAATTCCAGAAATTAGTTATATAGTTTTTAAATTTACATAAACCTCTTGAGTTTAGGTCAGAAGAAAACTAACAGCATAAGAAATTAATTAATTTTAATTAAAAATAACATAAAATTTTATGTACGGTTGAATCTAAAGTATGCACTAAAATTTACCTAAAATTTAGTAGCATCAAATAGTTTTGATTGATGGTATGGTATGGGCGGTGGAGATGACCCCACTGTAGTGGGCCCCACCCGACATGGCTTTCGTGCTATTATTTTGCTTGCTCATGGCTACCAACCACTAGGAGAATGCCACGTGGAATATGGTACCTACGAGCCTGAAAGAGGACCGTGGCATTTAGCATTTTGGTTTTTACGGTTACACGTCGTCGGTGTGCCATCACCTCAGAGGTGGGCGGGCCCACTTTTATTTTCTGAAATAAAATATTCGTTTGATGATTCTGACATTTGACTGTGTAATTATATTATTCTTTTTTTTTTTTTGAGAGTTTAAGGATGTAAAAGTATTTAAGCATTAATCAAAACATTTTTCTTTACTTTAACGGTTCAACAAATAAAAAATCAGAGAAAAAATATGCAAATATACTACGAATGAACCTTCTTGAGTTATGAAGAGCCATGCGTCAATATAAATAGTATAATGAAGGGGTGGTCAATGGAAATAGTCGTTCAAGAGTGTCGATACATACAACCTCTACACACAAATTCCCAACAAAAAAATCGATGAACGTAGACCATTTGACGGATAAGTAGCAGTATAAAGCAATTATCCGATGAAAATAACGAAGATGGCGTGAGGGAATAAATATTTAATAGATTGGATTAAGTGGAATAAATCAATAAATTAGGCAACTTTAATTATAGAAACAATCCCTGTCTGCAGGAAGATGCTACGAAATCATAACTAGTATGCACGCATATTGCCTCGGTCTAAAATCTTAAAAAAAAAAAAAAAAAAAAAAAAAAAAAAACCCGAGGGTGATTTTGATGTTCCGGCATGAATCTTGAAGCAATTATAGTAAATCATGGTGCAAACATTTTAGTCCAAGGTTGTCACAGCTTCACGAGACATGCTTTTTTTTGCAACCGGATGACGAATAGTATTCGAAAATCATTTAAAATCTTGGTCCACCTTTGAAAGTGGTGTCTCTCGTAGTTGAGAACAAAATTCATAACTGGCCCCAAATTCATCTATCTGGCACAAGAAACCATCTCAGCCACCATACTGTGATATTTGCACAACTCGATAAATGAAAACTGAAAGAAATTCATCCACCGTAATGTTTCGATTTTTAATACCCTGTGCGGATTCAACCAAAAACATAATCTATATATCCATTGTAAGCCACAGCCTATTGCGAGTTGATGTTTCAATGTACGACTACGAATACATTGAACAGTCATTGGCTCTTTGCAGAAAACATAGAAAAAAGTTCTGTATGAATAACTTGCATCAGCAGTATACTACTCACTCGTGTTTAAAAGATTAAGATATTCGCAGTAGTACATCAACTATTATGGCACAATATTGAAATAAACTTAGACAGAAGAATCTAAACACTTGGAACAAAATGTTGGTAATATTTTAAATTAAAGTGACTCAGCTTAATAGTACAATTTGTAATAATCAAGATCTACTAGTTCCTTAAATTGAAGCAAATACGGCCAAGGGACATTTGGCAAGAAGCAGGCAGTTTTTGCGGGTCTCTAGGGCACGTATGAACTTGATATTCATGCCCTAAATTGGCTTGTTGCAACATAGGCACAAATTGTTAGTACTCGTCATCAATTTTCAGCTGACGAGTTTCTTTAGAACTGCTTCTGCTCGCTGCTCGAATTTTGGTAAGGCCCAATCATGTTGAACGATGTCTAGGTTATCCTTCTCCGCTCCCAAACTCTGATCCGATAATAGGCCAGTCATCAGATTCATGGTTTTGAAAGGAAACAAAAAAAATCATGGGAATTAGATTTCTAATTGATTAGCTATCAAAAAGCAAGAAAAAGAAAGACCGGTTTAGGATTCGTTACAGCCAGTAAAAAGTAAACCACGGAAAATGCTAATTGGGCAAATACAAGAATCAGTTGAAAATCATGGGGACAATACAAATGCTGGAATTACACAACATCACACCTCGGAAGCAGATAACAGGCTTTTTTGTTAAATGGAAATTTAGGCAGAAAGTTTAGATTGGGTTATGAAGAATAATTGCCCACTAGGAAGTCGAACGAAAAATTGCAAAATTCTTTGATTAACAGGAACATAGGAGAATCATTAAATATTATTGCACTCTTAACAGGAAGATGTAATACATTCCTCTTGAGCATGTCTGTTATAAGAATTAAAAGCAAATAGCGAAAATTACAGACTTACCTTTGTTGGATCGAATCCAAATCCACTCATTTGCATCATACGTTGAGTATCATCAGTTGCTGATCAAAGTCAAATTTTTATGTTAATTGCTGATAAAAATAGAAGTACTTTCTCCATCAAAAAATAGATATTTATGTGGCTCGACAATTTTTTTAGTCTTCTTTTTTTCAATACAAGTGAAATAAGCAAAGTGTCAGAATGTTAATTTTTAAGTCGAGAAATACTGACCATTTTCTTCTCCGAGAATAAGGCTAAAGAGGCCTCTTAGACCAAATAGATTGAGAAAATACCTGTCAAATAAAGCTTAATCATTACACCCATTGTTGATAATGTGAAACCAACCAACTAGCAACTGTTGTTCATTAGTGAAAAAAAAAATGTCGTTGATTAGTGATATTGAAATTGTTGCTAATGAGTTGCAAGAATACCATGAGCGGCTGCTGACATAGCTGACATCAACGGTGCTCAAGTCTATACCGTTTTGCAGCATTCCCCTGAATCTCTGAGTAAGCGGAAACGGAATCTTTGCTGGAAAAGAAAATGTGCATCGAATAATGTCAGCCTTGTAATCTTGTTAATATATGGATATCCAAAAAGGGAACCGACGATACATGACATTTAATTTCAGTATCAAAAGGTTCCAATAATTCGAATGGTAACATAATCTATAGAAGCCAATCTATAACTGCGAACTCAGCTATAAATGCACATCAAGATGGCAATACGTAAGGACGAGAATAAACAAGAAAATAAGGAATGGAAAACAAACCTGCTACAAATCCAGAGAAGAAGAAGTTAACCCATGCAAAAGTAAGTGTCTGTTGAATAAAACACGAGCACATTAAGGATGACAGATCTTTCCTCCAACAATACTGTGAAATAAAACTGAAATATACGGCAACTGTACCTGAGGAATGATCATCGAGAGATTTTTTTTCATCATATCCATAGCCATGTTTGGATCGGAGAACATCTGTGCCTGTGGATTCTGAGCTTGGCCCTTAGGCACGTGTAATAAACCGTTCTCCTGCAATTTCAGTTAAATATGTTTCCCATTTAGTAACTATTGCATAACTCATTCGTGGCTAGCACCCACTCGGAAGGGCATAACAGTAAATGGTAGTATCGAATATATATATATATATGTCCAGTAACAATTCCACTGCTATGAACAGCAGAGTTTGAGATTCAGACATGCTTCAGTTGTTCTACTTTGCTTACTCTTGATAATATTCACTTTCTCTTTCTTAATCTAATCTTAACTACACTTACTGGTGTTCTTAAAACTAATTACCGAGATCTAAAGCAGAATATTCAACTAATCACCCCCAAAAACATAAATTCGAGTCTTTAATCTCAACTAAACCACAAGCACCAGTAGGAAACACACGTTGAGAATACAATTTCTAACCTCGTTGCTGTAATAGTTCTTACGAGCACGGAACGACTTAGCAGGGATGAAATTCGCGGCCGCCCTCAGATTCCGTGCCCTAATTATCAGTTGCCTGTGAAACAAAAAACCAATTCGCAGATTAAATAAATCTCCATACACTATTACGCGCCAGTACTGGAACAAAACAGCAAAAAAACGAATAAGAAATTACCCTTCTTTGACAATTTTGACATCGGGAGTTTGATCGGAGCGCATGAGCTTAGAAACGAAGTAACGGAGGACTCCGATGAGTACCATCACCACCGACAGTGGAATCAGCACCCAGTCTCTGATCGCCGTATCCAAAACCAAATCTTCCGCCATTGCTTTTTTCCTTCGGAATATTTCGGATCTCTGCTCACGCGCTTCTGGTTTTTTTAGAGTTTCTTTGGAACTTCAGATGCCCAAGGAGAGGTGCTCGGTATTTGCGGGTCAAATCTATTTTCGGGCCCTAATTTCGAATTAAAAAACACAACGGGCCAATTGCGCCATCTGATTGGCCCAATAAAAAGCCCAACCCAATATTGGCCTTCATTCTGGATTTATGTCAGTTTATCAACTGATTAAACAACCAATTAAGTAGAGCAAAATTTTTTTATAAAAAGTTAATGGATTTTATTTAATGATTGTTTTGTTAATGGATTAATGGCCCTAAAACCGACCAATGCTACCAAATCAACGCAAGGGATGATCTAGTGGTTGTAGCAAGTGAGTGTGTCAATTGGCTCAAGTTCGAATCCTCTTGCCAACGGTCGCTAGGTCGAGCTTGGTTAGCCTATTGTAACAATAGTTTACGGCCTGGTTTTAAAAAAAAATAAAAAAATTAAATAAAGAATGAAGTGAATTAGCACTCAATTAACAAACTTATTACACGGACTAAACCAACAATTACATTAATCAGCCTAGAGCAACACACTTTCTGAACCAAAGAGAAGATTCTAAGCTTGCACTTGTGATTGTAGCTTTATTCCTTCATACAAGCACACCCCAACCAACATACTCTCTCTTCTTTCCACATATTTTATTATCAGCCATTCCTCAGATAACCAGCTTTGTTCCTTAAATGGGCTCACTCTCTACTCCCTCACCGTTATTTTCCGGCAAAAAGTTCGCAACAAATGCTCACAACTACGTACCGAAAACGAGATTTCCAAATTCGTCACATGATGTTTCACAAGTAATAATACATTCCCGGAAAGGTTCTTTCAAAGGCAACAGCTCCATTAGAAACGCCCATGTGGCGGTCGCCTGCGGTGGCAAAGACTCGGTGCCGCCACGAGGGGAGCACGGAGCGCTCGAAACGGTGCTTAAACTTTACGAAGCAATCAAGAATAAAAATGTGTACGGTATCTCTGATATTATATCGGAAGAATGCTTGTGCGTTTCAAACTTCGTTTCTGCATTCCAGCCCTTGCTCGGTAAGAAGGTAACATTGATTCATCTTACAACTCTGGTTCTTGCAATATATAGTTAGTTACATACATTTCATGCCCTGTTTTTTTTGGATTTCGGTTGCAGCAAGTGTTGGATTTCTTCTGTTTGCTGATGAAAACCTTGGGGAATAATATCGAATTTGTGGTGGAACAAACTTCGGACGACGGAATGGTGGTTGCTGTATCCTGGAAACTAGGTTTTGTCCTTATCTTTACCGTAATAACGATTTACTCAGTTCGGCTTTTTTTTTTTCTTTTCTTCGGCAAACGGGGTTGCTTATCTTGTCGTTTATCGTTTCCTTAGAATGGAATAAGGTTCCGTTGCCACTGGGAAAAGGGTTCAGCTTCTACATGTGCCATATTTACCGGGGAAAAGTGATGATCAAGTAAGTGAGATTCATTCTGTTAATATTTCAAACTGAATTGATCGCTGACCGTATTTATTTTTTTAATTCCTGACATAGAAACGTAGAGATTTTCATGGAGCCAATCATCCACATTGAACCCCTGAGATTGGTTTGCCTCCACACTCCAGTAAAGCTTCCATTTATATTAATTTTAAATTTTATTTTTAATGAAAATAACGAGTGATGGTTACAGAAATTAATTTCCATGGCGATGACTGCAATGGAAAAGATTAATCATCGGACTCTGTTCAGAAACAAGACAAGAAGGGCCGTTGTTATTTTGTTCGTTATTCTCTTCGTTGCAGCAACACTTGTGTTCTTGAAATACAGGGTATCTACATAAATAGTACTGGAACAGAGTATTCATCGTCTCACCAAGAAAACAGAGCAGTGAAAAAAACTGATAGAGAGAGTTAAAACTAGTCGACATCTACATACCGATTGCAAGGCGTCCAGATAATGTAGCATTAATCTAAATCTTTTTTTCTTACACATCACAACGGCATTAGTCAGAATAAAGAGACGAGAAAAACCTAAACCAAGGCCATCATGATATAATTACAAAATATATTTCTAGCCCTCGGCCGGTACTAAGTCACATTGTTCATAGGTGCAAACTGTGAGTAAAGAAACTAAATTACATCTTCGAAAGACATCAGTCATGTCATCAGAAACATCTATCCAGCTACAGCGTCATATCACCTGCAAATAGTATAACATAAATGTTTATCAATTTTGTGTGTACCAATAGAGAGTATTTCCAAACGGGTCATGTTTTTTCGACAAATTCAATCAAGTCAAAATAAGTCAAGAGTGGGAAGAAAATGAAAACGGTGCCAAACATTTCCTAAGGAATGTGGGGAGAGTTATTTCAAGGGCTGAGTACAAATGTAATAAAACCAAATCGCCAGTCACTAGCTTTCAGTGTGAAATTATACGTAAAGTTGCAAAAGAAAAATAAGTCGAAAGTATAATCCGATTATCAAAGAAATATACTTTATCCTAGAGTAACAGATGAGCAGGAAGATCAACAAAAAATAAATACACAAATTAATGCGCAATTGGCAAACTTGTCGCATATTACTTACCAGTACATAACAAAACATTATCATTTCTTCAATAAATGATGGCGGATAAGCATCTCCTGAATTCCCAAGGCAGAAATACTCTCACAACCCAAAAGCTCTTGAAGCTTCGCATCACAGTGAATAACCATAGAACTCAGAGGATCCTACAAACAAGACTAAGGTCAATACAAAGTCCTAACGGAAGTAATAAATCCCAGTACGCATTACCAGTGGTTAATGTAATTGCTAAAATGGAAGTACAACATCTCATATTAAATGAATTATGACAAATCAACCAGTTGAAATCCAGCACCAGGAACATTAATAGGGTTAATGCAATTGCTAGTCTTGATTACAGATCAACTACCTTAATTTCCTCGTCTAAAAATTCAAGATGTCAGACCAAGTCGATATAAAAATGAACAACAAGAAGACTTCTTTTAATTGAGTCAAATAGGGAAAGAGAAGATAACATATCACCTCAAACGGTTGAGTATTCAAATTTATATTAGAAGTTGGAATAAAAGAAGCGTGGTACTTAAACCCTAGCAAAAGGAAATAGCAAATGTAATAGACCACTGACCTCCAGCTGGTTAACCTTTACGTACTCCCAAACACGCTCCAAAGCCTCTGACTGAAGCATCTCTTTTTCTCCTGTCCCAAAGAAATTTGAAAGTGGTTCTGATATTACTACAGGAACAAGGCTAGAATCTTGATTTTGCTTTGTAGACTCATCTTCATTTTTTAATTTCATAGCTTGCTCCGATTGTTCTGCAGGTAGTTGAAGTACACTGAGAAACATTATTTGTAAAAAAAGATCATAAAATGATGTTGGTTTCATGTTCAGCTTACACACTTGTTGGATCAAGCGGCAAAATATGCTTTGCCAGCAACTTATTCATCTTGAACATGTCAGTAGAGTCTATTTCAAAGACCAGTCGCAGAGCATCATCACAGATAATCTTTCTCCTGTTCCCTGGATCCTGAAGGTTATGTTTTCTGATGTATGCCCACAGCTGCTTCACTATCTGGATTGAAACCAAGCAATTGCTTATACATTATTTTTTAAAATAATAATAATAATAATTGAGCAGTTCGTGTTTGGGGGGGGGGGGGGGTGTTCCAAACCTCTGTCCTTGGTAATGCTGGCTCCCCGACAATGGCCTGTAGTTCAGGTGAAACGCCACATACTTTATTTAGACCTCCAGGACCACCTCTTCTTTTAATTCTAGCTGGTGCTCTAAAATGAAATTGAGTAACTAACATTAAAATCATAAGATCCTAACTAATAATCATGTGTATCGTTTAAAAAAAATGAAGGTCTGTTGATTGCAGATCCCAACGAAAAATTAATTGCACGCGAACAGACGACAGACGTCAACGTTATTTAACCTGGCCCACCATATGCCGCATTCTGAGAAAAAAAATAGAAGCAAAACAAAACTAACATCGACGCAACAGTCATCCACTTTTCCATTATACATAAAAGTGTCAACAGTAATAGAAAGCGTGATACTGGAAACTTCTTTCTAAGGTCGAATGCCTAGGACATTGTAAACCCTAATATGGTTGACGATCAATAGTAATGTCAATAATAGAACAAGATTTTTATCTATCTATCCATTGTATTACCAGCTTAGGAGACAACAAGTAAGTTCGTAAAGCCAAGACAATTTGAACACCATAATATGCCAAAATAATAAAAATTAACCTTAAATTTGCAACAAATTTAGTCCAAAGAAGAATCACCGAAAACGATGTTGCATTAAAAACTTCCCCCAATTTTTCCCTAATAGCAAACAAAAACACCGATAGTAACCAAGATTGGAACTTTACCATCACACGGTTAAAACACTCAAAACAGCTACGACGAATCCAGTTATAGAACATAACTGAAATCCATTTAAGTTCCTTTCAAACACAAAGGCTATCCTAAACCCTAGGTCTCACCGAAAACTAACCATTAAAACTAAAATCAATCAACTAATAAGTCATTCTTGTTTCCTCTCAAACACAAAGGCTAACCTAAACCCTAGGCCGCACTGAGAATTAACAATTAAAACTAAAATCAATATACTAATAAGCCATGATTGTAATCACTGTGAAGACTCAATTTTGTACCCCGAAGAAAACCCTAAAACCCTCGGAATCTGTGAAATTAAACAGACTAACCTTCCTTTCCGCGTTTCAGAAGCATTTGCTGCTGCATTCTGGTCTTTCACCGCCGGGACGGGCTGTGGGTGTTTCACTTGCGTCTGTTGCTGAAAGGCGAAATGGGGCTGGTGAAACGGTTGGGGAAGAAGGAAATTTGGGGACTGGTTTTGGGGCTGAGGGGGCAGCTGGTCTTTCGGTACGGGGTGCGAGCGGAGGAGGAAAGTGATTTGGTCCCTGATGAATTCCGTTTTGTGGGAAAGCTCTAACCCTAGTTTCGCTTCGAGCTGCTGAACGACACTGTTCAGGGAAGTGACGGCGTTAGGGTCTGATTGACGGAGCACTGTCTCCACGCCTTCCGCTATCTCTTGGTCCGACACCATCGTTACGCTTGAGCTTCTGCCTTCATATAATTTTTTCGTTTAACGGCAAGTTAACGGACGGCTCAAACGGCTCTTCCCTCTCTTCTTCTTCTTCTCAGAATTACCCTCTCTGCCTTTCTCTCTCTCCTCTCTCTCTCTCTTCCCGACAAATATAATACAAAATTATCTAATCACGAAAATACCCTTGCTTCGGAGTGGATGAAATGACCACAGTAGCCCCCACGAGTTCAAGAGAAATTAGTTTACGCTTGCTTTGAATTTCATGGAAATGACAATTATACCCTTACATTGTATTAAATATCGAAATTCTCGTCAGGGTATTTTGGGGTTATGGAAGTGCTATATTCTTGGTGAAGCTTTGGCGGTTTGATGTGACTGTGAGATGAGATAGTAAGGTTTGTTCAACAACAAAAAATATAGAAAATTTAAAAAATTAAGGGTAAATTACAAACACCCCCTGAGGTATGGTCAAATTACAAAAACACCCCTCTTGTTTGGATAATTACAACCACCCCCTCAACTCCTCAAATTTAGTGGAATCTTCGAGATTATATGGAATATTATCACTTTTGTACCCGTTTTATCTCATTCAAACTCTACATTATAAAACAAGATGATCAGAATATGTGATTTTTAACTTGTATATATCAGTTTGTGGTGCATCGGAAACTATATTTTTACACAAAATGAGTACAAACTATAGCACATTTCATAGAATCTAGATGATTAGCTTGATTCTGTCACAATAGGGGTGGAGGTGTAAGAAAAAAATCATAGTTGAGGGGGGTGGTTGTAATTATCCAAACAATAGGGGTGTTTTTGTAATTTGACCATACCTCAGGGGGTGTTTGTAATTTACCCAAAAATTAAATTAAATTATATTATATATATCATATTAATTAAATCTAATTATAATATTTATTTGCAATATATTTATAATTTAACTTTTACAGTAGTCATTCTTAAATTAATAATCTTTTATTAGTGGGCTCAGATAAACCAACGTCTATTGCTATTTGTCAACCCGCCCAATATGGATGGGCCGACGCCCATAAGGCATCATTACTATTAAATATTCGGCCCGGAACTTAGTCGGGTAGGATCATACGGGTTTGGACCCTCATTTTCTACCCATCTCAGAAGCCGGCTAGAGCTGTTGCAGAACAGGAAAAATGGCGCAGATTCTCAGTCTTCCTCCACCAAACCCAAGTTACAGAAACCAAACACCGCAACAACAACACAGTTCAACTCGGCGAAGACTCACCGCTTCGACTAGCTCAACTCACAGCTGGACCTCCGTTTCGCACTCCGTCAAGTGCAACGGCAGGGTTTCATGCCTCTTCTCGGACAATCGCAAACAGGTTTCTCTTCCTACGTTCGTATTCCAAAAATTAAACTGCTAGTTCAAAAGAATTGAAAGAGAAACTTCTTCCGGTACAGTTCGGGATTTCCATTTTCACATTTTCCTCCCTAATTTGACTGTCATTTTTGGAACAGTGAATCGAACTGGAGAATTTTATGTAAATATTTGACCTAATTTTTTTGGAATAGAGAAACTTTGGATAAACACTAAGTTGGAGATATTACAAGGAAAGTGTGACTTTCTTAACTGGATTTCTGATTACTTTCCATGTTATAAATGTTACTAGTGGTGTTTTATAATGAAATAAAATGGATGGGAGAATGGAAAATGTGGTTAAGCCATTGGTCTTAGGGTTGCCTCTTATATATGAATTGTATCTTTAGGATGAACTTGAGTTCGGCAAAGTTTACGTTTGGTGGCATGGGATGGGATTCTTGTTGAAACTAGAAACTACTTGTACTAGATTCAAATGAGCCCTAAATCACAAGATTTATAACTCAGTGTCGGATTAGCTCTCAAAATGCAAGTGTAGGTGGTCTTTCATGCATATGGTATTAACGAATATTTCGCGGCGGAGAGTGAATGCATTTAGTTGGATGTAGCTCCTTGACGATGGTGCCATATACGGTTGCGGAAGCGACTGTATGGTGTGTCCCAGTTACATCATTCCATGCCTTATGAGTTCAATTTTCGGTTGTAAAGGTTTTAGAAGATGCACGTTGAACTTTAGTCAAGTTTGTCGAATGGCCATCTTATGTAAAAGTTTAAGGTGTTACATATGCAAATACTTTAATCTCTCACGTAATCGGAACTGTTTTATTTTTTAGTGAAGTCTTTATAAGTGAAACTTTCTAAGATGGATGTAAGTGAAGGTCAAACTCACGACCTTGTTTGGCCTGGATGTAGAACCACTATTGTATTATAAAATATTTCGTAGGTACATATTAGAAAGTATATATAATATAAGTAAGCCAATGGGTCTATTTGTACCCGGAAGTAGAGATTCTGAGCTAATTCTGGTGAATGTAAGTCCGTAAGTTGTCAACTTCGTGCGTTTATATGATTGAATGAACTTTCTGAATCTTAGCCAAACCTGGCTGATTGACATCTTTTCATGTTAACTACCCATATCTGAAGTTCAAATGTTCAATGGCTAAAATACGAAAGGAATTGATTGATAATCTTCCGGAGAATGCATCCATCTATTCATCTATGTTTCTGGAAACAAATAACTCGGTTTATGTTCGCTACCTGTAATGTAAATTCAACTTTTAACTGCAAAAACTTAGATTTCAAGAAAGTGCGTATAAACTTCAGATGCCCCTCTCGTTCACCGTGTTCTTCTGCTATACCATCAATGGATATCACATATATATTTTTTATTACTTACAGGATCAGGCTCGAAAAGCCTTAGAAGGTGCCCTAGGTGAAAAGAAAACAGAGTTTGAGAAATGGAACCAAGAGATTAAAAAGAGAGAGGAAGCTGGCAGTGGAGGAGGAAACTCCGGAGGAGGTGGCGGTTGGTTTGGGTGGCGTGGGTGGTTTGGTGGCTCCGATGGTGACCGTTTCTGGCAGGAAGCACAGCAAGCAAGTCTTACTATTTTAGGCATTTTTGTTGTGGTAACGTTTTGGAATCTTTCTAATTATTTTCCCGTTAAATATGATACCGTTACAGAAGGCTCGGACTAGCT
>NW_012194114.1:2001270-2019260 GCF_000504015.1 Erythranthe guttata
TGGGGCCCATAAATCAATGGAGTGATGACAGCTACAAAATATATTTCCGGGTAAACTACGGCCACGTATGAGGTAAGGTCGAATTATGAAAAAATCTCATATGTTTGGATAATTACACTCACCCATCAACTACGAATCTTCTTACATGTTTACCTTGTGGTGTTAAATTTAGTGAAATATTTTATATTATGTGGAATATTCTCCAATTTATACCTGTTTTATCCCATCGAACTCTACATTTTGAAACAAAATGATCATAAGATGTGTCTCGCGGTTTGTATCAGATTGCGGTGCATTAGAAACTGTATGTTTGCTATAAACTAGAGAACATTCCATGAAATTAGAAAATTCTGTTGAATTTGACACTATAAAAATGGACATATAAGAAGATTTATAGTTGACCGTGATTGTAAATATACAAACAAAGATGTAATTTGACCTATATTTTAATAGATTTAAAAGAAAATGTACTTATGCAAGTGTAATAATTGTTCCAATCACATGAATTTGAATATAAAATAATTTCTCCAACAAGGTTTTCTGATTGGACTGGAATATAGTTGGCAAAATGCAATGACATGACAAAGTCAAAGCAGAACAACCCTTCTTTCCCGGTAAAAACAGTAGAACTGAAGCTTTTGACTGCTGACAGCAGATTGTTTTATCGGTTGAAATGGTAAAAATAACACAGCCCTGGGGGTAAAAATCAGGGGGTACTATACTATACTATTAATAATGTTAGCCACGTGAACCTTAAAAGAAATCAACGGTCGATCATAGGAGGGAGTACAACGGCTACACAAAGAACGGAGTTATTATAAGCTGCAAGTGCGGTGCACGTACGCCACATACAATCATTGGCCGAATAGAAGAGGTCAAAATAATAAAAGTCCACCTAATCCTAGGCTGTCTCATATCATACGTTGAAATTCCCCTTGAAAGAAGTGCAGACTGAGTGACCTTCACGATCTCTCCTCCCCCGCCCCTTTCTCTCTCTTCTTTTTTTTAATTATAGAAATTATTATTATTAATATTATGTTGTGGAATATTCAGCTCTCCCACATTCATTCCTCATTTATTCACAATCCCGGATCACCACAAGACCATTTCCTATTGTACTCGAAACTTCCCTGAAAAATCTCTCCCTCTCTCTCTCTCTAACTCTCTCTCTCTAACACACACTCTCTCTCATCTTTTTTATTTTGTGTGTCTCTTTGTTAAGTTCTTGATGTCCTTTTCTAGTTAGTTCTTTGGGGCGCCTTATCCATCGAGGGGTGTGTAATTTTTCATTTTGTTTCTTCCCCCTTATCTTTTTGTGGGATTCTTTCTTTTTATTAAGTAACTCGCGATATTTTTAATTCCTTTTTTTTTATATATAAAAATAAAAATTCATTCTTTTGCTTTTCTGTCTGCTTTGTCCTGGTGTTCTTTTTCCCTATTTGGGCTCTCTTCTTTAATTTTTATTTTTTCTCCAGTTCTCGTTAATCTTGTTACTCTGCATTGTGTGAGGGGAAAACCACTTTGATGCGCATTTTCAGATTCTTGTGTTGAAAACAAGAATCTCTTGTTTTGGTTGGTTGGTTAGTTGATGTCTTTGGCTGTTGGGGGGGTTGTTTCGAGTTCCAAAAACATGGGATTTGACGAGAACAAGGGGAAAGGGAAAGAGGCCGACCCGTTTACTGAACCCAATGAAATTGGGTCGAGTCAACCCGACCCGGATATCGAGCCCGGAACAGTTGGCAGCGTCAGCAGGCAAATGAGCGAGACCTCTCTGTATGCCACTGAGGATGAAGATGATGAAGACACTGAAGCCAAGCTACAGCTGGGCCCTCAATGCACTCTCAAGGAGTTGTCTGAAAAGGACAAGGTTTGTTCTTTTTAATAAAAGCACAATCTTTTTTCCTTTTTTTTTTTATTGCTCTGTTTTCAAGAATGTTGGCCTGCCCTCCATTTTTATTTTTTGTGTTTTCATGGCGGAATTGGTGTTGTTTTGCTTTTTGAGAGATTTAGGATGATGAGAGTTTGAGGAGGTGGAAGGAACAGCTTCTTGGGAGCGTGGATATGAATTCTGTTGGAGGTATTTCTTTTCCTTTTTTTTTGATTGAATTTTTCTTGTTATATTATAATATAAATTGTTATTGTCAATTATATTCCAGAATCCAAGAATGCTCATAAGTTTGCTCAATTTCGTTATTTAAACTCAAATCATGATAGATCTTGCTGTAGTTAATTTTTTTTTTTGGTTGGAGGTGAATTAGGGGATATGTGAAACGATTAATTAAACAAAAAAAAAAAAGAATATGCTTCTAGAAAAGTCAAATTTACATTGCTCACAACATGTTCAATTAGATCCCTCGGTGCCTGCCCACGGCCTCGTCCTGTCATTTATTTTTTCGTATGAAATTTATTTCCTTTTTTTAGAATTTAACGGAAGATTTTTGAGTAGTACTATATAAAAAAAATGGCATCCACTTCTGGCCGTTGGATCATAGGGTGTGTGGTTATGTAGTTATATATACCTATTACCTATATATTACATATGTGAGTGCTTACTGTATTGATTATGTTGGCACAAATAGAGTTCTTTTATGTGTGTGTGTAACGCAGTAATGATTAATATGGATTATTGTTATTGTTGGATTGCAAAAAGTGTTGATTTTCGATGATTCTTGTTGTAATGTAGAAACACTTGATCCAGAAGTGAAAATATTTAGCCTTGCGATAAAATCGCCTGGTAGGGCTGATATTGTGCTTCCGATACCCGAGGCTGGAAACCCTAAAGGATCCTGGTTTACACTCAAAGAAGGAAGCCGTTACAGCCTTCAGTTTACTTTCCAGGTCAGCAACAACATTGTTTCTGGCCTCAAGTACAAGAACAATGTCTGGAAAACCGGCATGAAAGGTTCTCTCTCCTCTCTCTAAATTATTACAATTTGACAAAAAAAAAAAAAAAACGAGGCATTAAATTAGTGTTCTGATTATTCTTCGTTAAAAAAAATTGTTTTCAGTGGACAACACTAAGGAGATGATTGGAACATTCAGCCCTCAGCCAGAACCATATACTCACGAAATGCCCGAAGAGACTACCCCTTCTGGCTTTTTGGCTAGAGGATCCTATTCAGCAAAAACGCAGGTTATTATTATTCAATTGTTTTCTTTTCTTTCGTTTTTTTTTTAAATCTTTGAGTTATGATTATTTTTGTCGAATAAATGTTTTCTGTGATTGTTGAAATGCAAAGGGATTGATGATTCTTTTATTTTATTATAATCTTGTTTGTTGCTTACTACAAGTTCATCCTCACGTAGATGACTCTTCGTTTGTTCGTATAAATGATGTTGAATTATTTACTCATAATAATTATCATCTTTGTTTTTCCACGTGCGCAGTTCCTTGATGATGACAACAAATCGTACTTGGAGCTGAATTATACGTTCGAGATCAAGAAAGACTGGCAAGCGACATAAACGAAAGCTGCGCTATATATGCTATCTATATATTAGAAGCATTTTCACTTTGCACCAACAAAATATGTATCTCGTTTTTTCCGTTTTTCTTTTTTTTTTTGGGAGTGTTTTTTGTCAACTTTTTGACTATTGTTGTCTGATGATGAGATGATAGAACCCAGTTAAAGAGGATAGAAAAAATTTCTTGTCTAAGATTGGATTGGTTTTTCAGATGTCGAAGCTGGTAAATTCTAGCCGTAGATCGAACTCAATTTGTTGATTGTCATGCAATAAAAGTTGTGCTTGACCTGCAACAATTTCACAAATTTCTCTCTCTTTTTTTGTGGCCCATCTGGTCTTTCGGGCTTGATTTTCCATATTTATTGGTTCTTGGCCCATTGTAGAGATTTCTGACCCCATCACAAGCTATTCAACGTTGATTCATGTTCGATTCTATTAAAGCTTGTCCTAACTTTCTCAAAAAAAAAAAAAAAAAAAAAAAAAAGCTTATGATAATTAGATTTAAGTTCAAATATTATACGTAAAATTCGATAAAACTTAAAATAAGTTTGAGCTAAAGGTCCACTAATGTGTAGATATATCCAAAAGTCCAAGTCTATTCAGCTTAAATCGGGCCTTATGGGCCGAGTTAATGTGGATCTTGACTTTCGAGATCCGTATTCCAAATTTACCATACATCCGAATTCAGAATTGGAATTAGAGTCGGAATTGGAATTGGAATTGGAATATCGACTTCCAATTTCGCAAAATCTCCTCTTCAATTTAGATCGAAATCCACATATGATGTATCACACCATTTGTTCTTCAGTAAATCATTCTACGCGCATAGTAGAAGGCTAAAGAAGCGAACCCTAACTTCCAATTTGGCATAATTGCCGTCTCCAATTTAGGTGGAAAACCCTAGAAATCCATGAAAACAAAGCGGGAGGAATCCGAGAATGCAGCGGACGAAGAAGAGGCTGCGAAGAGGCAGAAGCTAATCGACCAGTCATCCACTCAACTCGCGTTTGAAAACTCGCTGCTACCGCTGGCATCTTACGATGACGACGACGAGGAAGAGGAGGACGATAGGAGAGAGAAAGGTGGAGATGGACTTGCAAACAATGGCAGAAAGGCGGAGCAAAATAGGAGTGCTTATGATGAGGAAGATGAAGACGATGATGGAGAAAGTGAACTAGGGCAAGGGAACCGCAGTCGAGCTATTGAAGTAAGAAGGGACTGCCCGTATCTTGATACTGTTAATAGACAGGTATTGTTGCTCGCTCTTCCATAGCTTGAGATTGCGATAGATGAATTTTTTTTACTGGAATGTGATATTTTATTTGTGAAGGGATATGAAAATGGGGAGTTCGAAACTAATGTATCGTAGGTAAGAAACAAGACAAAAAACGAACAACATATTTGCTGGGTGCTGATGATATTTGCAGTACTTAATTGTACAGTTTGCGGAAACCGTCTTATATGTGTTGAGATATTGATCCAAATGAATTATATTGCATGAAGTATTTGATTGGCTTTCTGTGGTGAGGTAGAAGGAACTCGATCTAATTTTAAAGGTATTGCTTGTGCACGGTTTAAGCGTTTTTACTTTTATCTTTACCCTATCTTAGCAAGTATTTGATTGGAAAAAGAAAAGAAGTGGTAGATGCTACATGTTACTATAATATTTAGATTCAAGCTCGTTTTTGCTGCTGAAATGCGTATATGATATTTAAGAATGTAGGGTTTGGTTGTTGATAAGGTTTGTTGTAGGTTTGGAACCATGGAGGATGTAAACTGTAGTGCTGTTCATATTATAGTATGACCGGAATAAATGAGGGCTGGAAGTTTTCTATACCTGGTAATAAATTAGCTTCGAAGCATTTGCTTCTTACTATTTCGATTGTTGTGTTCCTGAGCTGGATGAGGAACTGATTATTTAAAAATTCTTTACATTGTGGTAATGTCATAGTCATTTACTCTTCCAAACATGATGGTGAAACTTTGTGGCAATTAATCTCGAGACACTGAATTCTTGCATAATACGTTTTAATGTACACTGAATTATTTGATATGAATTAAGCTATTTTTCAGTTTTTTCTCTTGGTCATAATTCTGCCTCTGAATCCATGTTTTGTTACCTTTCAGGTTTTAGATTTTGACTTTGAGAAATTTTGCTCGGTATCTCTTTCAAACTTGAATGTCTATGCCTGTTTAGTCTGTGGGAAGTATTTTCAAGGAAGAGGACAGAAATCTCATGCATATACTCACAGTCTTGAAGCGGACCACCATGTCTACATTAATCTTCGAACAGAGAAAGTTTATTGTCTTCCAGACGGATATGAAATTATTGACCCGTCTTTGGATGACATTCGGCACGTACTCAATCCAAGGCATGTTTAATGCATTATTTCTTTCCATTTACATGTTCTCTACTTTTGCTTGCCTTCTGTTCTGATTATTTTCTTTGTCATTTATCCTTGTCGTTTACGTTTCCATGTCTGCTTTTCTGTGTTTTCACAGATTCATCATTCAGTTTTTTATATGTAAATTGTTCAGGTTTGCAAGAGGGCAAGTTGGTCAAATTGACCAGAATCGGCAGTGGTCAAGGGCACTTGATGGTTCCGATTACCTTCCTGGAATGGTATGGTATTTAATCCCGATGCTCTTGGTGTGCATGTGCATAATTTTGATATTTTCTTATTTAAAATATTTGTAGGTGGGGTTGAATAACATCAAAGAAACTGATTTTGTCAATGTGACCATTCAATCTTTGATGCGTGTTACTCCCTTGAGGAACTTTTTCCTCATCCCTGAGAATTATGCCCACTGCAAATCCCAACTTGTTCTTCGATTTGGAGAGCTAGCGCGAAAGATATGGCATGCCAGGAACTTCAAAGGACAGGTTGAGTCCTGAATGCAATTGTAACTTTCGTATTCCTTTCATTCTCTACCTTCATGTTCTGACTCTTTAAATTGTGCAGGTGAGTCCACACGAGTTTTTGCAGGCGGTTATGAAAGCTAGTAAGAAACGTTTCCGAATAGGGGCACAATCGGATCCAGTTGAGTTTATGTCATGGCTTCTTAACACACTGCATGGGGATCTTAAAAGTTCAATAAAGGGTAGAAGCATCATTCACCAGTGCTTTCAGGTTCGACCTAAACTCATCCCACCCCACCCCAAACCACATACGCACACACATACACACACACATACACACACACGCACATGATCTGCATTCAGCGAAATAAGTGTTTTTTTCCTTTTTCCTCTGCTTTTCTCAATATGAATGTTTCTTGCAGGGTGAATTGGAGGTCGTAAAAGAGATCCATGGTGACAGTGGAAATGGTATGGAGACAAGTAGAATGCCTTTTTTAATGCTTGGATTAGACTTGCCACCTCCTCCACTGTTCAAGGACATCATGGAGAAAAACATTATTCCACAGGTTAGATTCTTTAATTGCACGAGTAGTTACTTAAATATTTTTTTGAATTAATTGCTGCATGTTCCTGATATAGAGACTGTTATTGTTTCATGTTTGAGATGTGTAACTCGATTGGGCAATGTTTATTATGTTTATCATGTTTATTATCATCGCCTTCTTTTAGTGATGTTTGTGGCAGAAGTGACCAGGATAGGGAGCACTTCTCCTGTAATGAATCTATTTCTTATACGTATTGCCGCGTCTATTAACCAGATATTCCTCTGTTTTCTTTTTCATAGTAATGAATGAAACCTAGGTTCTGCAAACCTACCTATACCCATTTTTTGTTTTTTCTGATGAATTTAAATAATATGTGAGATGCTGTTTCCTTTTACTATGTTGCCCTGTGATGGTTTGCTGCAGTATGTGAGTTTGCATGTTTTTTCAGGGACAAGTTCAGGGAAGCTTGTTGTTGCATGAATTTTTTCTATGACAAGTTTTGAATGCTTGATCTTCCTTGAATTATATTATCCTGTTTACAGCTGTATATTTTAATCTTGACAAACTGAATTGGAATTACTGAACTCATTAATGAAGCCTATGAATATGTACAGGTTCCACTTTTCAACATATTGAAGAAATTCGATGGGGAGACTGTGACTGAAGTTGTCCGCCCTCGTATAGCAAGGATGAGATATCGTGTCACGAGGTTGCCTAAGTATCTTATTCTCCACATGCGTCGCTTTACAAAGAACAACTTTTTTGTGGAGAAAAATCCTACTCTAGGTGAGTGGTTATTATTTCGCTATTACAATACTGTTCGTCAAATACACACTTCTTGTGGCACAGTCATGTAGATGAAATTCAATTTTCACTTAGTGCAAGCCCATGTTATGCGAGCACTCAATTATCATGGCCCTACCCTAATAATGAAGAAATAAAATATTGGTAGACCGTAGATATGTAAACTGAATGCAATTTTTCTCCACCCCAGAACTATGTAAAAGAAATACATCACCTTTTTTTGTGTGTAGTTAATGGAGCTGATGTGTTATTAATTGAAATTATATTTATGTATTAGGTATTTGATGGTTTCTCTTTTATCTGATTCCTTATGGCATCTTTTGTTTGTGCTAGTCAATTTCCCCGTGAAGAATCTTGAATTGAAGGATTACATCCCTCTGCCTGCCCCAGTTGAGAATCGAAGGCTGCGATCAAAGTATGATTTGATTGCCAATATCGTTCACGATGGTAAGCCAGGGGAAGGATCATACAGAGTGTTTGTGCAGCGAAAGTCAGAAGAACTATGGTAAAAACTTGGATTCCTGTTCTTTTGGTTGTAAAATTAATCGAGACACTGTAATAATTTTCATACATATCCTTAACGAGGTCTCTTGTTTGACCAGGTACGAGCTCCAAGACCTTCACGTGTCCGAGACTTTGCCTCAGATGGTTGCACTGTCGGAGACATACATGCAGATATATGAGCAGCAGCAGTAATGGCAATTTTGTGTTTATTTGTTTCTTCGGTGCTCATGAATTATGCTAGAAGTATTTTTGTGTAGGAATTAAATATTTGTTGTGATATACAGTGTGAAACCAGTAAATGTATGGAACTGGTCACAACCTTGAGAATTATATACAGGAAAATATCTCGACTGAAAAATTCTAGAAAGCTCCTGAGATTTGCAGCCACTCAGTAATGTGGTCCAATCCTTTTTACGTTTCGGGCTAAATTTTGCCATATCCATTAATGAGGCTTAAATTATTTCTAAAAACGTAAATTTGTGTTGCGTTTTTCTCCATCGTAGTTGGTCGAGAGCTAATTAATAATTAGCCTTTCAGAATAAACAATTAAACGTGGTTGTTAACTATGTCGGTGATTGAATGACAGTTCCTGAATGCTCAAAAAATCACATTCCATCTATTATTAGTTGGTAGCTGTTTAACACCACCATAAAAATAGCTTTTGGAGCTGATATAAAAAATAATTAAATTACAATGGAGGGAGAATTGATGAGAGTGGTTAGGTATTGGTTGGAGGGTGAAATTACAAACTTCATCAAGGTATGGCTTACAGCCTACGCCTCCCTGTCTTACTGCTATTTCTCCGCCAAGGTGTTGCCGAAAGGCGGCGCCGCAAGGCTCGCCGCCTTCCTCCCGGTGGTGTGCCTCTTCCTCCTCCTCCCGCTGCAGCTCCACTCCGTTCACCTCATCGGCACTACCGGGTTCTTCCTAGCCTGGCTCTCGACGTTCAAATTGCTCTTGTTCGCCTTCGACAAAGGCCCATTGTCCACTCCTTTGATTTCTCTTCCCCGATTCATCGCCGTCGCTTCCCTACCGATCGTACTCCAACAGAAATCGAAATCTCAAGGAAAATTAAATCAGAAATCATTCCTAAACTACGCGATTAAGGCTGTCTTGTTTGCCCTGATAATCAAGACGTATGATTACGAAGATCGTATTCATCGGAGAATCATCGTGGTGCTGTACTGCTTCCATATCTACTTGTGCTTGGAGATTATGCTGGCCGTGGCAGCAGCCGCGGCACGGTGGCTTCTGTCGGCTGAGCTCGAGCCGCAGTTCAACGAGCCGTACCTGTCGACATCTCTCCAGGATTTCTGGGGTCGCCGGTGGAACCTCATGGTAACGCGTATGCTGCGGCCCACCGTATACTTCCCCGTGCTTGACTGGTCAACGGGGATCGTGGGACGCGATTGGGCCCAGCTGCCAGCTGTGATGTCAACGTTCGTTGTTTCCGGGATGATGCACGAGCTCATCTTCTACTACTTCGGGCGCGTGAGGCCCACGTGGGAGATCACGTGGTTCTTCGTGCTGCACGGCGCTTGTGTGGTTGTTGAGATAGCCGTGAAGAAGGCGGTGGGCTGCAGGTGGCGGCTGCCCAGGTTCGTCGGGACGGCTATGACCGCCGGATTCGTTTTCAGCACCGGAATGTGGCTGTTTTTCCCGCAGTTCCTGCGGTGTAAGGCCGACGAGAGGGGATTGGCGGAGATCGCGGCGGCCGGCGCGTTTGTGAAAGACGTTGTACGCGCTATGGTCAACTCCTAGATGTTCGTTCTCTCATTATTTTCTGAGTTTTCCACAGTAGATCATAATAATTTGATTCTTCTTTAATTCTCAAATAAATAAATTATAAAAAGGTATTTTTTATTTATTTATTTTTAAGTTTTACCATGATTTTCATGTTGACTTTTTATGTTATTCCACTGACGGATGTAAATCGAGCTGAGCTTGATATTTGAATAAATAAAAATATAGTATATGTGCCTTTTTAATTTAGTCTTTGTTCGTGTTATTATACGAGAATGTTGATTTACCCCTAGTTAGTTGCAGAATCCTTCGTAACCAAAAAAAAAAATATATCTTATATTTTATTTAATCCAACCCATTATTGGCAAGTATTCAATATTAACAAACCCCCAAAAGAAAAGAAAAAAGCCAAGAGGACTGCGTTGTAAAAAGCCAATTCTTTTTGGCATATGTTTCAAGTACTATATTAAACACAACTTAGGCTGGACAAAACTAAAAAATAAACCAATTTTTTTTGTTTTTTTTTTTTTTTTGTTGAATAACAAAAAAAAAAAACCAATTCTTGAGTATATAATATATTCAGTCTCACTGCAACTTAAAGACATGGTTTTTTCTATGTACAATAAATAAATAAGTAATTGCTTGATCCATCCATGTATAAAAAAGAATGACAGACTATTAATAACTCATCTTACTGTAACAAGGATCTTTTCCACTATTGTCCGTTTCGCCCTTTTTCGACATATTTTTTAACCTGCACGATTGCTCCAATATCAATTTATACGTCGAAGGATACTTGGAAGCAACTAAGGAGAATCGATCCCGATATTCTTCAACTCCCTCAACCAACAACTGCCAGATCAGCACACCAGCACCCGCCTCCCTTTTCTTCGCTGACTTGTAAACCTTGTCGTAAACAATCTTCAATAAGATGTCTCTGTCATAAGATCCATCTGTCTGAACGCTCAAAGGGGCGCCGATTTCCGTAAAAAGAAGCGGCTTCTTCAACACATTTTCACTGTCGCTTATATGAGCATCTGCCCAGTTCGAAAGGTACTTCACTTTTGCTTCTAAATCCGCCTGCGGGATCCTGCATTAATACAAACATTAGGCACTCAACGTAACATTGTAAGAGATAAATAATAATTATTATTTATTATTTTATTACGAACCAGCTGTGGGGATAAGCATGAACTGAAGCAAAGTCGATGTCTTTAATGGCGGAGTTGTTAATGAAGTCCGATCCAAGTGATGCGGCCCATTCCCCTGGATTTGCTCCGTAATTCTCCGTTGATTTCGAGGCGTAAAACCCTTCGAGCCCGACTGTTACGAGGTGTTTTTTGTCCAAACTTTTCACGAATGCAGCCATCTCCGTAATCCAAGACTATACAAATATGCCACGTTCAATGCATTAGCTAAATCAAGAACTGCATCTCTTAAATCAATTATTATCGTTTTCAAATAATCTTGATTAGACACTACGACGAAAACTGAACCTGAAGAAAAGGAGCAGATGAAACGGATTCACACCGAGGCTCGTTTATCAGTTCCCATGCGAAAATAGATGGTTCCTCGGAATATTTTACTCCGGTAAATGAATTCTTTCTAGATAAAATAGCCTGCAAATAATTGATAAAAACAACACGACGTAAACAAGATAGTGTACGTGCCATTACCAACTGTTGAGTACTTCAAGAAACGGTTACCTTGACGTAAGCTCTGTAATAACCTTTTATGGTTGGGTCGGAGAAAAACGAATCGGTCGAGGATGAGACATCGACTCCAGCTTCTTCCGCCCAACGCACGTACTGAGCTTTTCCACCGTACGCGTCCAAATTATTCACGAGGCTTAGGATTAATCGTATCCCGTGTTTTCTTGCTTCAACTAACACATAGTCTAATGCCTGAAACAAAAATGATTATAGAGTAATTAAAGCATATGTTGGATATTAATTAAATCTGAATGGATTTAGTTACAATGAAACAAAAGATGCATTCAGAATTGTAACAACATTGACAAAAAACTTCAAAATTCTTAAGTTTGACAAGAACCATAAAATTAATTGTTCCCCCTCACCACCGATGCAATACTTCAAAAAATATATATAAAAAAAACAAAAATAAAAATCTGATCACACATATTTTCAAAACAAAACCTCCAGAAACCAATTTGAGATTTTAGATAGATATTTTTATTTTGAGAGAGAGAGAGAGAGAGAGAGAGAGAGAGAGAGAGAGAGAGAGAGAGAGAGAGAGAGAGAGAGAGAACCTTGAAGACACGTTCATTGAAGACACCGGGTCGGAGCTGAAGAGAATTCGGGTCAGGGCCATCGCTGAAAGCCCACGTGCGGCAAACGGTCAACCCCATTTGAGAACCTCGCTTGAGCATCTCAGAAACCCTGCGCCTGGAAGAACCCAGCTGAGCGCTCTCATCCATCAACCAATAAGAATTCCACCCATTTACGTACACTTCCGATTCCGATTCCGATTCACGATTCCCATCCTCTCCAATGAGCACGAATCTGGTGTGGTTCACCCCCACGAAACCTATCCTGGGCAGATTCCATACCAGAACAGGGAGCTCGAATTCATCGTGGAAGTTGACATACAACAGGAAGAAGATGGCGCAGATGCCTAGAACTGGGTAGAGCCTTTTCTCTCTCCACTGTGAATCCATTACAATAATAATAAATGGCGGCTGAAAATAGTGCTCAACGCGAAGAGATGTTTGCTATTCTTTATGGAGGCAGGGGGCGTGTCATCGTCACCGTGTGCGGCGGGGCAAGAGGCGGCGGGAGCTACGGACAATGGATAAACGTTAGTGCTTTTGGGTCGGTGGGTTTTTTCTCAGTAGGTGTGTGTTGTATTTTTTTCATTAATTGTTGAGGAAAGTCAACTCGGTTACGCTGCTGTCTTGTTTTTTTCTTGTTTTGTTTTTTTGTTTTTTTTTTTTTGTTTTTTTTAAATGTCTATTTAATAATAAAATAAATAATAAAATAATAATTCACCCCTACATGTTAGTCTGAACTCAAAAGTCAGAACCACAGTTGTTGAACCACTTGTGTAGTGGGTCTTTTTCCATATAAATATAACGAATCCAGTATTGGAATTTAAATGAAAGCAACTGCTGGAAAAATTCAAGTTCGGGTTGATATTTAAAAATGAAAACAAATAAGGTATTTTAGTTGGAAGTTGTATATGGATGTATATTGAATTATAATATTATTACAAACAATTTTTTTTATTTGTTAGAAATAAGAGAAATGAACTGAAACAAAAGAAGATAACATTCTATTCTGGCCTACTTCTCCATTTCAATTATTTGTATCAGGTCCCATATATCTGTTTTAAAATCAAATTATCGCTACATTTATACGATTTTCCCCTTCTCAACGTGTTAATTGTGGTTTTGCGATGGCTCAAATGCACCAGAATCGACGGATCAGATATTACGACCGATCATCTTTAGGTACAAAACATTTGCAGTTTATCCCACAACGAAAGCGAAAATCATTTGCAGTTTGCTCCCGTTTCATTGATCTAAACTCGGAAGCAGAGAAATTAAGCTTTAAAACTTGCAACATGTTGAGAAATTAATTGCCTTCACAACTAATTTCGACTTCACCCCGACTACAAAACCAGCAAAAATTGCTTCGAAACAGCACATTATGCAGTAAATTACATTTTATTTTTTCCTTATAGATCTTTTCGTACACCATCTATATGCAATAGTTTAAAAAAAGCGGACAGTTTACGGGGAAGACAAACAACAACTCAGTACTCAAACACAGAAGAGATAATCAAACCATTAGTTACATCATTTAGTTTACAGATTTAACTACAAAGTAAGTATGCTATATATATATATATATATATATGTGTGTGTGTGTGTGTGTGTGTGTGTGTGTGTGTGTGTGTACCTGAGATCATTGATCACGAAGGAACCTCTGCAAACACTGGAAACCCAAATGCTCGGCACAAAACCTCTCCATTTCCGTACCACCGCCTTTTTCAATGCAAACATCTCTTTCAAAGCCCTCGATAATATCATCCCAATCCCTCAAATATCCATCCCAATGCTCAGCTCTACTATCGGAAACTGCATCCAGTATCTCTTGCAAACCTACAATCTTGCGGCTCACATGCCGCCTCAGCTCCCTCACGTTTGGATCGAGCCCAGGTACTGAATCGAGCCTGAATAACAAGCCCATTAATGCCTCGTTTATTTTCACCCGCTCCCTCTCACTCGCTCGTACAGCATCAACCGTCTCCTGCCAGACACAATAATTATGGTATATTTAGAATGACATACGTCTGAAAATCGAAAAAAAAAAAAAATTCGGACAAGCAATGTCAGCAATCAGCATATGCATTTAGTACTAATGGTGATCTGTGAGTAAACATGTAAGGGTGGAATGTATGAAATTAGCCAATTAAGATTGCTAGCTATATTCGAAAATGTTATACCAATCATGCCTAATAACCGAGCACAAACTTGTATATACAATTTCTTGCGACCTTTTATTCTTCCCCAAATTAGACCTACACAAAGCTGAAAACAGGACATAAATTATAATGAAGTCAGATCAAAATTGTAACATTAGCCATTAAACGAATCCGCTGCGTCATGAAAAAAAATCAATAGGTCGAACAATTTCTTCATGCTCCAGGAATCCATCACAGTTAACCGACAAAAAATAAAAAAATAAAAACAATAATAATAAAGGGAGAACAGTGAAAGCTGAACCGACAGAAACTCGTCAATTTTCTAGAGCACTTTTAGCATATTATATGCTTCACTCTGAGATAAAATTACTAAATTCAATCGCGAATTTCTGCAAGCTAATTAAAAAAATGCATGATGATGGCGATGTAGACTGATGTAATAGAGTGAGTGAAGAATTAGAGAAATCGTGCCTGGCGTTGGATGATTCTTTGCCAGTAATTGGCTTCGGAATTGACGGCGGAGATCTTCCCGACAAGGACGCGGACCACGTGAGACCGGTAGGCGGATTGTATCCGAACAGCAGCGGACAATTCTCGGGGTTGGGGATGAGCGGCGGCCACAGTTATCGGAATGGATTGTTCATCGGTGGCGGAACTGATGGGAATTTCGGTAATTTTGGGGTCGGGATCAGGGGCAGAGTGGTCATTATGGAAAGAGTATACAACCGTGGTGGCGGTGGAAGAGAAAAATCGAGGTCTGTAGGAGGACTTCATTTTTTCTTTTTTTTACCAGTGGAAAGAACGAAAAGTGAAAGCAAAGAGTAAAGAGAAAAAGATGAGTGAGAGTGACGTTGCCGAATGTGGACGTTTCTAAAAAAATTATCTTGGCGCGTATTACGCTTGGGCTTCAGCAATTCCCGTTATTTGTGGGGCCCATGGGCTTAGCAATACGTGTATGTATGGGCTATATAGTTATTTGTGGGGCCCATGGGCTTAGCCATACGTGTATGTATGGGCTATATATTTTGGCCCTCATTTAGTTGGAAATTAGTCATGATTAAATATTAATTATATAATTAGTTTTTGTACGATTTTTAGTTTCCCCAATAATTTATCGACCGGCAAATATTATATTATCGTGGATTATCTTGTCGTTTAGATAGTTTTTTGTGTGGACGTTCCGGAGTCCGATAAAATAACTGAGGATAGAAAAAAAGAATTGGTGAAGTAAATTATTGAGATTATTGACCACAAACAATAATGCAATCTTTGGATCATCCAGTCTACTCAATAATAGTAATACAATCCATTAATTATTCACTAATAATACAACAGTCCAGTTTAGCCAAAAAACAAAAAAAATTGTTTTCAAAGGGGTGAAGGAAGAATCTTCCCGGAGCACTTCCCAAACCCAACGCTGTAACCATCTCCCTGTAATTCGATCCGGAAAAAAAAATACTGATGAAATCGGCACAAATACAATCTACAAAAAGTAAATATAAAGTTTAAATAAACTAAAACCTTGCAACAGCCACTCAAAATGACTTCATCTCCGTCTTCTAGAAACGTACGAGTAGTTCCACCTAGAGACAAAGGCTGTTGTCCGTTCCAGCTCAATTCTAACAAGCTTCCAAAAGACTCAGGTACCTAAAGATGAATTAAGGTACCGCTAATTTCTTCATTGGTGCTAAACGCGCAAATTAAAAACATGCAAAACTACAAATGAAGGAATTAGTTATACAGTATGGTAATCTTACAGGACCACTTATAGTTCCAGTTCCTAGGAGGTCACCAGGTCTTAAGTTACAACCGTTGCTCGTATGGTGGGCAAGTTGCTGAGTTATAGTCCAATATCTGTATAGCAAAATAACTTATTGTCGTCGTTCAAGTTATAGGGACCATCTAATTAAATAAAAAGGTAAAATATATAATGACAAATTCATACATGTGTTTCAAGTTGCTTTTTGCTACTATGCTTCCGTCTTCTTTGCCAGCTGGCACAATGGAAACCTGAGTATAAGAAGAGAGCATAAAATGAAATGTATAAGGATATCCTATTCTTTTATCCGATAGACGAGCCAAATACCTCCAAGGAAATATCGTAGTTTTTGGATTCTTTCTCCGCGATATACGGCAAAGGAGGAGGATCCTGCAAGTAACATTATACAAACAATTATATTGATGGAAAGACCTAGCATACCAGAATATTGTGATACCCAATATAATAGTCAATTAATTAATACCTGTTTTTGAGCATCAAAGGCGAACGGTTCTAGAGCATCCAAGGTCACAATCCATGGGGATATAGTTGTACCTACAGTATAACCCAAAAGCAAAAGATAAAGCTTCTGCTATCTTCAGTTGCACCATTTCGAAATTTTGATTTCAATTTCGGGTAGAATACTCCGTAAGTAATAGGAACGATTGTGTACCAAAGCTTTTTCCGAGAAAAGGACCAAGAGGCACGTACTCCCATGCCTGAATATCTCTGGCTGTCAAAACAAATATTAAATAATGTTATAAGCAATCGAGTGGGCAAACTTCTTAGATGATTTGGTATGATGAATTTATGTGCTTGGAAGTGTGATACATACCACTCCAATCATTCATCAAGACAAGTCCAAAGATATGATCTGCGGCCTCATTAACATCCACAGGCTTCCCGAACTCATTTCCAGGACCAACTATAAAAGCCTATACGCATTTTATCAATTTGCAAAAGTAGCAAACACATTATTTAGTTCCAAAAGCAGTAGGTCATGGTAATTATATTTATCACATAAAAACAGTAGCAGAAACAAATGGGATCTAGTTATTTAGATTCCTTCCGGAAAAAAAAAAATCATTGTTTATCATTCACCCGAAATAATCTCGTATTTTTCTAAAGCCAAATGCATACTACTATATACTAACATTATTACATTTTCCTTAATTATATATTGTTAAAAAATATTTGTATTGATAAATTCAAAAGTAAATCATATAAAATAAAAAAGAAAGTCTGATATAAGACCCTACAGTAACACTTGTCTCTGCAAAACACAAATTTAACATCCATAAGTTTCGTTCCCTAGTTCTTCCCCAAAAAATTCCCTCCCAAAATTACCAAAACCACGTCAAACTTGGCTATGTATTTCTCCTTTTGGAAAAGAATATAAAATACTTACCATTTCCAGTTCGAAGTCCAGCTTACGAGAAGGTCCGAAATAGGGCTGAGAATTGGGAGCTGGATGGGCTTGACCTCTGGAACAAAAAGATATTCGATAAGTGATGCAATATAATTCTCATTTTTAACTGTAAAAGGGAAAATTTGGCTACGAACAAACTCAATTAGTAATTCTTGCATGAAATATGAGCATATATAGTAAATACTTTTGCAAACAACTGTCTATACATTGGAGAACATTTGAAGATTTAAAAGTTAAACAACATAGACTGATGTAAGATGCAGTCCTTTGTAAAATTTCAGGACTGAGATTGGGGCTAAAATACAACACAGATTGGGCTCCAAAGATTAATGGCAACTTGTCTGTATGTAAAAAAACTTCTGTTTGTAACCTTGGTCTGATTATGTCAGTGCCAGAGATGACAACCGATGATGCACGTCCATGGTAAGCAAGTGG
>NW_012194114.1:2021110-2035709 GCF_000504015.1 Erythranthe guttata
GGCAAAATTAATTGGGCTAAAAATTGGTACCACTACTTATTTCTCTCTCAATCAAACTTATATACTATATTGTATCTCAACAAACAAAATATTTGGGGTCTAATAATTTAGGTAGATTTACCAAAAATAAATAAATTAGGTAGTATGTCAAATTAGGGCAAACGAAAAACATGTGTACAAAAAATCAGCCAAATCGAATAAAAATATATATGAAAAATATTAAACATACAAAGTACGTGACTAATTCATGATACCAAAATAAGCTAGATTGTTTTGATTTCTTTATTATTATAAGATTATTAAAAAAAACAATTTTTTTACTAACCATTTAAATTTAAATAGTGTGTATGAAATTTATTTAAATGTGGTCATGTCTTGCATCATTTCTAGGAATTCATTCACCACACTTAAAGGATTCTTTGTATTAGTGAAAATATTTTTCAACAAGTGACTTTGTATCTATTAACCTAAGTTCGAAGTCCCTTTCAACGATCGCTATGTTGAGCTTGTCACACTTAGTAGAAACTGGAAACCCAACTGAAAGAAAGACCACAAAATACTATTTTTTTACTAAGATGAAAAGCATGAGATGACAAAATTATTCATTAATTATATTTCTTTTGTTTTGTCGTAGAAAGATCGAAAAGACATTATTTAAAAGGAAAATATTACAAGATTAAATACAACAAAACCCGTCACAGTCGGAGCAAAACCGCCGTCGAAGTGCCGCCACCGCCGGAACCGAGCAATCATTCGTATTCACCGGAGCAAATTGGAATTAACTCCTTCAGTGTGTAGCCTCATTAATATAGACCCCAACTTAGGATTGACTATGGTCAATTTGAGTATAAAAAGTGTTGGGCCTGGGCCAATATGAAATAATGTGGACCTCTATACATTGGTTAATTTGTGTTTTAATGGGCTTTGGATCCGGTGATATTCTTACAATGGATTTCAATCAATTTACTCTAAATTATAAATAGTTTTAAATTATTATTGCAACGAATAGTTTATCATTTATTTAACTTTAACATAAAAATTACATAACGTTTTCTCTATTTCTAGGAGAATCTAAAAAGGCACTGCCCCCTGCCCCATTCCTCTATTTCCCCCAATTTGCCGATCAAAGATAGAAAGGGACGAACCGATCGGCAGCGAACCCATACACCACAATCCAAATCCAAATCCACCGCGGAATAGGCGAAAACTGACTGGTACTGTCATCACTGCTGCTCTGCCCAAACCCTAGGTTTTTCGTCTTTGGTTTCAAATCGCCCTCCATTTTCGATTTTTTTTTTCGTGCGTGATTGTGTTTTTTATGCCAACAATTGTCGTCTGCGATGCAGGGGTGTTTTGAAAAGGATGTCGATAGATTTGATATTGAAGCCGTCGTGCAGCGGTTGTGGATCGGCGGTGGAGCTGTACGGCAGCACGTGCAAGCACCTCACGCTGTGCGTGAAATGCGGCAAAAGTATGGCTGAGAAACGCGCCAAGTGCTACGAGTGCGGCACTCCAATTACTCGCCTGATTAGGGTTAGGAATCTATTCACTAACTGCAAAAGATTTACTGATGATTTCCATGAATGATTTGATGTGAACACGCACGAACTAGCATAGCATTTGCTTGTAGCATGAAGTTGATGTATAACTAAGGGTTTCACTTGATGTAGGTTTTAAGAATCTTATCCTGCAGTTTTATAAACTTGGGAGGGTTAATTATTAATCGAAAGATTTCTCGTGATTTTCCTGGCACACAAGGATTATCAAAATTGGGAACATTAAGTTTGAGAGCACTTTAGTTTTGTCCTTTTTATTTTGTCGATACATTTTGAGGTGTATCAGGTAATGATATCATGCAATTATCTTGTTTATGTGGTTTATAAACCAATTTTTTAACCACTCTTGCTTGAAACTACATTGAAGAGATCTACATCATCACACCATTGAGAACCCTTGCTAGTTTTACTCATTTGGTAAACTTTATTCGTAAGGTTTTAAGAGAATGGATTTTTGCTTGATTTTTACATACGTCAGCTTGTGCCCAATACATTGGTTGCAGATTGCCATTTAGTGTTTTTGTGCATTCGCTGCTCGTAATACAATTGCATTTCAAATTAGGTGCTAATGCTTGCAATTGAATATAACGTTATTTCTATTCAATAATCTTCTATTCTAATTTGTAAGTGGGTGTTATTTCTCATATATAGGAATATAACGTTCGGGCAAGTTCCAGTAGCGAAAAGAATTATATTATTGGAAGGTTTGCTACGGGATTACCAACTTTCAAGAAGAAGAATGATAATAATTGGACATTTCAGAAAGAAGGTCTGCAGGGACGCCAAGTTACCGATTCTCTGCGGGTACTGCTTTTACCTCATAAGATATCCAGTTCTATTTTATATTCACTGTTGGAAGTCCTAATATTTGTCTTTGAAAAAAGAGTTATGGGTATGTATCCGTCAACTAGTTATCCAGTTAAATACTTGTATTGTGTTTGTTGATTAGGATGATGCAGATTCCTAGTGTAGTTGTCCTGAGTTGGGATTAAGATGAAATAATTCTGAGGCTTTATCATTTTCTATGATTTTATGGAAGGTTGCAGTTAGTGTCATGATCCATTAGTTCTAAACAAAACCACCTGATTTATTTTACGCGATCCGAAACTTAATTAACCCGTTGCTATAGAAATATTTTTATTTAGACTGAACTATGTTTTTAGATAATATATAATGTAAAGTTTTGATTGGTTCATTTACTCTTTCTCAGGATGGTTTGGCTTTATGCTGCTTGACAGTAAATATATTGTCTTTATTTGTTAGCTTTTTGCTATCATCATATGATTGCATTGTATAGGAGAAGTTCAAGAATAAACCTTGGCTACTAGAAGATGAGACAGGCCAGTTTCAGTATCATGGCCACTTTGAGGGCTCACAGTCAGCGACATATTACCTTCTAATGCTTCAAGGCAAGGAATTTGTAGCCATTCCAGCTGGTTCCTGGTAATCAGTTTTATCCTTCACCCTTATTTATCCCAATTTTGCATAATGGAGTCATAATTTCTGTTGATTATAGGTACAATTTTAACAAAGTGGCACAGTATAAGCAACTAACGTTGGAAGAAGCAGAAGAAAAGATGAAAAATAGAAGGAAAACTGCTGATGGTTACCAGAGGTGGATGATGAAAGCGGCAAATAATGGACCTGCAGCCTTTGGTGAAGTGGAAAAGTTTGATGGGGAAGGTGCATCTGGTGGAGGGAGGGGGCGTAAAAAATCGACAGGGGACGACGATGAAGGCAATGTTTCAGATAGGGGAGATGAAGATGAAGAAGAAGAGGCATCAAGGAAAGGTAGGCTTGGACTCAACAAGAAACATGCAGATGATGATGAAGAAGGTCCAAGAGGTGGTGACCTTGACTTCGATGATGATGATATTGAGAAAGGTAATGATTTATATGCTTTTATAGTATTAGAATTAGAATTTACTAGAAAGCATCAACAACTAACCATTTGTCTTTGTTTAAATGTGTAATGAGAAAATTTGTATTGTTTGATGAACTAAAACCTTCCTGGATTCTCTGTTTTTTTTTTCTTCTTTGTCCATTATTACTAAATGCTACTACTTAATAATGATTATTTGATTAGTGGTAGTACATGCTGTATGTGACCCTATTTTTAATGAGTTAGAATTGTCATGTGATTTCATCCCATTTATACTTCTCATTGGGCGGGTTTAGCATATGACAACATGGTGTGAGTTATGTGGGTTCACTTGTCACATTCCGTAATCCCTCCGTTGCTCCTATTTCCTTTAAGGACATCCCACAACCCATTTCCTGTAAAATGGAAAAAAAAAAAATCACAAAAGCACGGCTTCAATTAATGTAAGGATTCGACACCACTTCTTTGCAAGGAAGTCCTGGTGAAGATCCTCAGAACTTTCACATTTTTAAACCTCCATACTGGGTCAAATGGGACACATCATAATAGCAAGATGGGGAGTAGCTTTTACACAAAAAATCTGTTCTCCTTTTCTAATCGTTTTTCATCTTCTCTAGGGGATGATTGGGAGCATGAAGAAATTTTTACCGATGACGATGAAGCAGTTGGAAATGATCCCGAGGAGCGGGAAGATTTGGCCCCTGAAATTCCTGCTCCTCCAGAAATTAAGCAGGTTATTTTTTATTCTTTTTATTTTCTTATAGAAAATTAAGCAGTTTATTGTGGAAAATAGGGATTTTCTAACGAACATCCCATTCTGGATTTCTTAGTTTAGGTTGAGACCTGCTAATGAAATGCTTGTGTCTTCCATCATCGTCATTTCATATGATTTTGCGATTGTCTGGCCAGAGTCTAAATTAGGTTGTTGTTATGCTTTTTATTTATTTATTTATTTTATTATTTCAGGATGATGATGATGAGGATGAAGATGGTGAAGAAGAGGGAGGGTTGAGCAAATCAGGAAAAGAGCTGAAGAAATTGCTTGGGCGTTCTAATGGGATGGATGATTCAGATGCAGAGGATGATGACGACGATGACGACGATGTATGTTACCTGATCCCAGTTTTCAGTTCTATCTTATTGAGAATGTCATATGTTGTGCATAATAATGTGAATATTGAAATATTTCGTCTTAGAAAATGTCATCGTATTCAAAATTGTCTATGAACTTCTTGAGTATAATTGGAGGCTTTGGGACATGATGTTCACAAGTTTTGGTAGCTTTAATAAAGGATTGCTTCTTGCCTTATTAGCTTCTTTCTACACAAGCTTGTTCTGGTCACGAGTATAATTTTCTTTATTTTGTTAGATGGAAGATGATATATCACCTGTGCTTGCCCCAAAGAAGGAAGCTCCTAAAGAAGAACCAATTGATAACAGTCCCCTAAAATCAACTACTTCTGGGGCTGGTCGAGGAACACCGAATGGATCGAAGTCGAAGAGCAAAAGGAAGAGCAATGGCGAGGAATCAAAAACAACTAATGGTGCACCTCTGAAGAAAGCGAAAACAGAAAATGTGAGTGACTGTTATGTGTATTTTTGTGTTTCCTTTACTTTATTTAAGGGCATATTCATCATAAGAAGCTTACATTGGGATTCAGGAAGTAAAATCTGTGAAAGATGAGATAGGTTCATCTTCAAAAAGCAGTGCACCTACTAAAGGCGCAACTCCACCAGCACCATCAGTGAGTGCATCTGCACCACCAACTGGACCAGTTACCGAAGAGGAAATAAGGGCTGTTCTCTTACAGAAGATGCCAGTGACCACACAGGATCTTGTAGCCAAATTCAAATCTAGGCTAAAGTTGAAAGAGGTAAGGAAATCTCTTCTATCAAAAGATTTTCAGCCGTTGCTTTTTATTTTAGATGATATAGTATTCTCTCTCTTCGTTTCTGTTTGATTTGTTCGACTCTTTGACGTGTTAGATTCTTGGTGATCTAAGAGTTCCTCATTGGCTCACTGATATAGTGGTTCCTAATAGAATTCCAAATGCACGTGAATTAATGTTGGTACATGTGAGAAGGATAACAAGTTAATTTAGACCATTCACAACCCTCGTAAACCAGCTTCAGTTCTATTACGTGTACCTGCAGCATCATGTGCATACTGTCGAACAGAACAACTAATTGTGGATTATGTTTGTTTGGAATTTGTAAAGCGGGGCATGAGAATCAATTACAAGTATTATGTTGAACCACCTGAAATTGAGTCCAGCAGTTTACTTAAGTATTTTAGATGTTAGTTTTTGGTAACAAAGAATCCACATCTGTAGTAAACTGAAGTTATCTGTGAATACAGGACAAGGATGCTTTCGCAGCTATATTGAGAAGGATATCAAGGATACAGAAGACTAATGGCGCAAACTTTGTCGTACTTAGAGAGAGAGCATAAGTTGTTCATCTTCGACTAGTGTGTGTATTTTTAACTTACCTAATGCTTGCCAAACTGAGGAAGTGTTCTTGAGTCCAGTTTTATACTTTTTCTTGACTAAGACGAAATGGAGAGTTTATTTACCAAATCTTACTCTTGATAGTAACAAAGAACAGCTAAAATAGGGGAGGTCTCAAAAAAAATTAAAGGCCGTGAATATACGAAAAGTCGACGGTATCTTTATTGGTTTAAAATGTATTGAGCCGAATACATGGTTGTGCAAGATTCGCTTGAATTTTAATCAGTGTTACAGAACTTGTGTGATATGAACAATTGAATCGAGCTTCGATGAAATTTAAAACTGTTTTGTCTTAAAAAAGTTTGAACCGAAATAAAACATAATACAAACTGCTCGTTTTAAACCAAGCTCGGAGGCCATCCAAGCGGTTTGATGCAGTAATACCAGAAGGAAAAAAAAAGCAAGAAAATAGATTACATAAAACCGAGTCTGAAATAGAAAAAAAGCAACAGACTGATTGATAAGCCCCTAACACGCTTTTCACCTACAGTGCATAGAGCACTAGTGAAAGACGCTTTATTATCACTAATAAATAGCGGGCTTGGTATCTACTAATAAAAGTGGCAGCCTATGTAGTAACTCAGCAGCCCAGCAATTAACACAGCAGACAGCCCATTCAGATGGGTAGCAGCAGCGGGTGTTGGTATGGGTAGTGGTGGTGGCGGCCCAAACTCATGCTCGGGCGGCCCGAATGGCTCAACGGGCTCAGGTGGCCCGAACTCAGGAGTCGGCTCGAAATGCTCAGGTGGGTCGAACTCAGGAGCCGGCTCAAAATGCTCAGGAGATGGCTCATGGTGGGGCCCGGAATCAGAAGAGGGCTGAATGGGCACGGGCAGTTTGAGGCCGTTCTTGCAACTCTCTAGGTTTCCACTAGCGAAGTATCTCACACCTTCTTCGTCCAGGGACACGTGGCTAGTGGGGTCGTCGGTGTACATTCTGATGGGGTTGGTGAAATTACAGGACACGAATTCCTCCATGTTTTGCAGCTCAACTATGCTGTCCTCTGTTCCTGAGTAGTTGAACCCTGTTTATAGGAGGCATATATAAAATTATTACAAGACTTGATTTTTATACTAGAAAAAAGCATGGGTACAGAGAGTTTAAAGAGGAGAGGGTTTTGCTCACATATTTTGTCGCCGACCTTGAAGACCCGGCCCGACAACCAAGAGCTGACGTTGAAAGCGGGTCCCCATCCGTGGTCGCCGCCGCCGCCGACGACGTGGTGGGTTTGGGCTGAAACCCCAGCGCCACCACTACTCAGAGCAACCACCACCAGAGCCACGGCGGCGAAGACCACCTTCATAACTACTGCAGAAACCATTAACTATTTCCCAAATAGAAAAATAAAAATGCCCTAAAAGTGAAGAATGAGGGTTAGGAGTTCCAAGTGAAGAAATAAGAATGGGGGTGAAGTTTCCAATAAATAAAGGTAAAAGATAGAGGTGGTGGGAAGTACGTGGTAGGTGTCTCGTTGCCTTATTTTTAACCATTTACTCTCTACTACTACTAGTAAATGCCCACGTGCTTCCTCTATCTTTACTCCATTTTCAACATTTACCTACCTACCCCCTTTTTTTTACTTTCTTCTTTTTCAAACCACACAAAAAGTAATTTTTAAAGACTTTTTTGAATTTGGTATTAAATCAACGATAAGATTCCCTTAGATTTTCTCATTATAGCTTTTTATATAATTCCACATTTAAAGAGTCATTAATATAGTCTGCAAGTATTGATTCAATTCCTGCATGCACCCTCCCTATTCTGCCTTTACCTAATTAATTATAAAATAAATAAACAAACAAATGAGCTAGGGGCTTAAACTTGCCTATTATACTACACGTCGTTCTATATATTATAGATATAGATCATGCATAGTCATAAAAAAGATCATTTAATATACACATATATTTTTATAATATAGTCGTCTATTAAATGTAACACGAATATAATTAAGTAATGGGGTTGGAATGGCTTCGTGTAATGTGCACAGCCTTGTAGTTGCCAACAGATGACACGTGTCCTCCAATTCAATTTCATGCATGCATGTATGTTTGTCTTTTCTTAAGGTGACAACCGCCCGATGGACCTGCCTATTCTTCGACATATGTTTTTGTCATTTTTCGGTCCACTTAAGGGCAACTGAATGTAGTAATGTGAACTGTTTTGTTCTTGGGCCCAACTAATTAAAGGCCCAATCAATTAAACATTTAATAATTTAAGGCCCAATCTTTGAATTTTGGAAGCAACATTAATCAAGATTATCTTTGGCGTGTGAGCTTCTAATTGACTTGTTAATTATGCGTTGTAAGTAACATTAGTAACAAACTAAGTGTAGTGATTGATCTCTCAATCCCTAGTGTTACGTTCAGTTTCCTTTAAATTCAGCCATAGATCCGTAGTAACAGAAAGAGGGAAATAGATAGAATAATAAATAGCTCAAGCTAAGATCTGCATGTATAAATAAAATGGCTCAATTCCCTTTTCCAGTGTTTAATCCAATAGATTCAAGGTCCGGTGGCAACTCCAAAATGAAAACAAGCATCAAGCAACTGTTACTGATTTTAAACCCTAGATCTACTCCAAACTCACACTGAGTTGACTCACCAACACATGCATGCACAGTCAACTTAGTCACAAACTCACCCTCTCCATTCAGCACAAACCCAGTTTACCTGACTCAGAGTTCCACAATCACTTACAGAAGAGTATCGAGGTGTGAAAACACTCAATTTGATCAATAAAAGGTAAGTCACTCTTGTCTCTCTCTCACCATATTATATATACACGAAGATTCAACGGTCCTCAACATTAAATGTGTTGCGACGGCAAGGACACCCATTGTTCGGCTAGACCTGCAATGGTGTCGCCGGAAAACAATAATAGATGACGAAACACTGTAAAGTGAGAAGGAGACAAGATGAGAGAAAAGCGGCGCAGCTGAAAAGTGAGCTGCTAGGGTTTGAGGGGGAGGAATAAGATAGAGGAGATGAACGACCAAGATTAATCTCACACAATGAACCGTCAAGATTGGGTTTGACCAGATCAGTGGTCTTAAGTTGTTGTTGGGCCCAGGGCTGCAATCATTAAAAAATGGCCCAGATACGAAAGATCATTAATTGGATTCAAAACTTAACATTATTTTAGTCCGAAGATTAGATCAAGGGTTGTGGTCTACTGAGGAGCTAAGGGTGCAGCTGATTAAAAGGAGCTAAGCTGTATAGATGATCATTTTAACACAGAGACTTTAAGAAGATTTCCTTGCCATGTTTAGCAGGGCAGATTTAGGGGTGGCCATGCATGCTATAGACCACCATAAATATTAAAAACAAATTTGCTTCAGTAGTCAAGATGTCCAAATAGTTAGAAGAGGTCATGAGTTCTGCACTTTTAGGATGAGGGGCGCTGCCCCCGAACTCCCGAAAATTTAAGCGTGTGGTTGAATGAGAGCTTCTCACCGTAAGTGGTTACAACTTACATATCAATTAACCGAACCACTACTATAAATCATGCATGTGTTCCTGTTTTTCGTATTCAAAATTCAAATAAGGTTTGAATGAGATTAGGGTTCGATACATATCATTCTGGTGTGTTCATTTGTAACATGTTTTAAACAATAAAAGAATACCTAAATCATCTTAATTACGAAGAGTCGTCATCATCTCTTTGTATTATCAGCTTATCACATGATCTATATATATCTTCAGAATTGAGAATATATATTAAGTACGTACTACGTACGTATTTCCCCTGCCACATTCTCTCCATTGGACAAATCTCAACTGTATGTGGCCAACAAATCGTCCAAGTTCATCTATACTTTTCATGTCGTAAATTTCCCCACATATATATATATATATATATATATATACTTCACATATGTACAATATCGTTTATGAATATCACATGCATATATATTTTAAACATATTATATAATGCATCTATCCTTGAACGAGGACAAATGCCATTTATGTACATAATATTTTCTTCAATTTTATTTTATTATTTTTTATAAGTCCAAAAGAAATGTTTAGCTGCGCAATAATTTGATGATGGTTTACTTTTAATCCTGAAAGATTCAATGAACTTGGACTGAATTTAGGCTCAATGAACTTGGCCAATATTATTGGACTATATGATCACTGCGGCCTCGAGTCTCCACACCCATAACCACAAATGGAAAGAAAATAAAAATAATAACAAAATAGTACTTACCATTTTAGATGCATGTGTTCAATTTGACTGTTATCTTCACTGATTGGGTGGCGATATCCATATAATATAACTTTGTTGAACTTGTGTAACATTGTCTGAAAATTACTTGGTCAATAAATTCCCAAAATTGTTTAGCTATAGTACCATTTATTCTCACAAATTAAAGACCAAACCCCTAATTAACCACATATATATACACTCAGTAAAATGTACGGTAACTGTTGTCATATAATAGCCCGCAAATCATATATTCATTAATTAACCATATAGATGATGTGTATATATAGTAGATTAAGGCTTTAATTTCTTCAAGTTTCACTAATACTAGATCATGTTAACTTCACTAGAAACTTGCATCATCAAAATAAATTATGACTCGTACATCTGTAAAAGGAGTAATAAGATGAATAAGTCATCTCCTATGGTGTCAAATTCAATATAATCTTCTAAATTCAATGGATTGTTTTCTAGTTTGCACTCGTTTTGTGCAAAAACGCAGTTTCTGATGCACCACAATCAGATATTTTTTGTTAACCAAGAGACAACTTATACACTAGTAGAAAAATTTTGCTTTTTACTACGACCATTAACCGTAGCAAAATATATCAAATTCGTAGTAAAAAGGCTTTTGTTACGCATTTGCTATGAATTTGCCCCGTAGAATATACGGGCGTGACAAAAACTTTGCTACGGTAAATAGTCGTATCAAATACGTTTTTTGCTATGGTAAATCCTAGTATTTACTACGACTTCAAAATTTGTTCCGTAGTAAAAAATACCTTTTATTACGGCTTTTACCGTAGCAAACAATTTCGTAGTAAAAAACAAATTTTCTACTAGTGTTATGATCATCTTGTTTCAACACGTGGAGTTCGAATTGTGTAAAACGGGTACAAACTAAATAGCATTCTACATAAATTAGAAGATTCCATTAAATTTGACACCACAAGAGTGGACTTGTAAGAAGATTCATAGTTGAATGATCGAATGATTGTAATTATCCAAACATAAGTGTGTTTTTTTTCTTCGTGATTTGACATTAATCTGAGTCGTATAGAAATCAAATTGAATCATAATTAAGAACACAACTCATTCATTCATTCAAAAAAAATAAGAACACAACTAATCAACTCTAAATGAAGCAATCTAATTAACTAGACCTTTGGCTTTTACCACACGTCATTTGATTTGATGAATTTCTCCACACTCCTCGGGTAATTGAATTTTATATATATACTGAACCTGGTCTACTTTTCCACTCTGTGTACATTTTACACATTTCCCTTCCAATTATTGAGCAAAAAAGCTGCGTGCATTAGTATTTAATTTTCTCTGTATGTATCTGTATATATATACATATGCAAGCGCATATACACACACACAGATATATATAGATACACATATAATCATAATTCCGACAAAAATGTCCACATCATTACAGTGAAGTGACTCCATTTCTTCGACACAGTAACGTAAATGTTAACATCATTCCGCCATATACAGATACTTCATTTTCTCTCTCTATATAACCATAAAGCCCTCTTCTTTCCAATATTTCAATCATTCTCTCTCTCTCTCTCTCTCTAAAGTGATAAAGATATTTTTCAAAAGAGGAAGAAGGAAATTTATAATTCAGAATTAATCGACGGGGAAAATGGTGAATATTCCGGTGAGGTTCAATAGGATGGCGGCCGCCTTCGACGAGATGGCTAGGGTTAGGTCATACGAGAGCAGCGGCAGCGAGCATTCCTCCGCAGATTTGTCCGATCTCGTCAACTCCTTCTTCGAGAGGGAAATCAGAGAGCAAATTAGAACCACCGACGATGACGTCATCGATCGTGATGAGAATGGGAACCGGATTGACGACGGTGACGAATCGGATCAAAACAACTCTAAGGATTTCGAACTCGAAGATTCTCTGAAGAAATTGTTCAATCGCGACCAAAACGACGTTGTCTTCAGAAGCCGTATTCATGCTGAGGTGGAGAAGGCGTTGGCAGAAGTCGCCGCCGGCGACAATTACTCGTCGCCGGATTTTAAACGGCGGCTGATGGCTCGGTTGCGCAGCGGTGGCTTGGACGCCGGTGAGCTTCTTTCTTAATTGGTTACGGTTATCCACTTTTTGATTAAAATATATATTAAACCTAAATTCTGACATTTTCTGACAATTTTTATTACAGGCATGTGCAAATCGAAGTGGGAGAAAAATGGCCGGATTCCGTCGGGGAACTACGAGTACGTCGACGTGAAAGCCGGCGAAACACGATACATCGTCGAAGTATATATAGCAGGAGAGTTCACAATCGCACGTCCGACGGGTTGCTACACGTCGTTGCTCGATTTATTTCCGCAGATTTGTGTCTGTAAAGAGGACGAGTTGAGCAGGCTGGTGAAGCTAATGTGCAGGGCCATGAGAAAGTCGATGAAGAGCGTCGATTTAACCTTGCCGCCGTGGCGCCGCCTAGCCTACTTGAAAGCCAAGTGGTTTGGGTCCTACAAACGGACAATTAACGAGGTTCGAGGGGGAGTGGCGGCGGCCAAGGACTTGGCCGGAAATAGATTTGTCGGTTTTGCTCCCGCGGCGGCAATGGGTGCTTCCTTATATTGCAGAGTTGATTTTACGACCAAAAGTGGGGGTAGGGTTGGTAATTTGGCGGCGGCGTTTAAGCAAAAGGAAATGGTGGTACTCTAAAATTGTGTGCTTGGTTTTCAACCATTAGATTATATCATTTTGTTGAAGTTTAGAGAATATGTAAATAGTGTCGTGTATAGTAGAAATATGCATATGATTTTATGATTTAGAAATTATTTTTTTCATTTCGTTGTCCATTGTGGAAAAAGAAAATCGAAATGGATCGTGGGATTCCGATCAATCAATGTGGAATATGGAAGTCTTGTAAGAAATGTATCTGGATTATGTTTTTTTCATCATGATAATGAAATTATGATGGTTTTCAATGGTGAGATCTATCCAAATGATTTATCTTTCTTTATCCGTTCCATACGACAACGGTGCATAAGATGGAGCTTAATTGGGTTTGCTTGCCTGTGCGTCAATTCAGTTGCACAGACGACGAACGAGTTTTATAAGTATTGATCTGAAATCAAGACGAAATTCAACAAAGGACGAATACTAACTTGTACTAAAAGCTATGAAAGAACAAGAGAATTTTACTTGTTCGGATCAAGGATTGACAAAAACTCATTTTATCGGGCAGTCAATAGAACTCAGGAACGATTACAAGAACACGCAGTCGCAGTAAATTACTCACAAAAAAACCCTAAATTGTGTTGATCAAAGAGAGATTAATCTCAATTTCGCTATGGCGTTTTCTCTCTCTAATCTCTTGCAGTATGTTTCTCAATTTCTCTCACATAAACTAACAAGTCAGTTATACATATGCGTTTCAGAAGATGACAAGATCCAGCTCTTCTCCACGTGTTGCATGTCACCACAAGTTATTTAGGGTAACCAACTTCTCTTCAGTTGTTTTCCTGCATCACTAGTGCAGTTGTTCAAGTGCTTAGCTAGCTTGTCCAGTCAGCTTTCTTTAACCAATCAGATCCCTTACTCCCTCGATACTAATTTTATTTTAGATAGTTTACCGTTTAATAGTATACAGGTATATTTCACTGATAGTGATTTACTTTATTATTTGACTGATGATAAAAAAAGAACAAGAATTAATGTTTGAAAATAAAAATGAGAAATATTGTTCATATGTTCCAAAATTGACCGCACCACTAGGCTCTAGACACGTGGCGAGTCGCATTGTAAAACATCACACATGTCAATGACGTACACGACAATGCTTCGACCAAAATTTGATTTACGACATTTGATTAAAATTTCTTTGAATAAACTACATTAAGCTTTGATTATGTCACTAATTTTCAACCATTCAACATAATTTAGAATATCAATAATCAGATAAGTTGGGTTGATGAAAATTTGATTAAATTATTTGTTGGATTTTGGCCCAAATATGTTCTGGGCCATAAAGCCCAATTGCCATCATTTATACACCACCATTGAGTTAAGCCCAAGGCATTTATGAGTGAGCCCAACCCATTTGTGAACCAAATCCATCCTTTGTACTGCCTTGACTGAGTTATGGCTGGAGGTCAAAGTGCACGGTACAGTGCTGACTTTGACCCTCCGGTACAGCCTTCATCGGCTATCTTTGACTTCAGTCCCTATATATGCTGGCATGGAGGCTGGAAGAGGGTAAGACAGAGAAAACCCTAGTCAGACCTAAATCCCTTCATTTTTCTTCTTTGTGAGTTGAGAAATTGGGGTTTTGGTGAGTGGGTTAGCTTGAGTGCTTGATCTGTTCTTCCTTCGTGGTTTTCTGGGTATTTTAGGGTTTGAGTGTTGTGAGAGAGAAAGGAGGATCTGTCTCCTTGAGGTGCTCTGGTTGTGTATAATTGGAAACTGT